>OVAW01000752.1:0-10501 GCA_900406365.1 Heliophila coronopifolia | reverse complement strand
AATTTTAAAATACTGAAAATATTGAATTAGTATTTGGAAATGTATTTTCTTCTAAGTATATGAATTCCTTATATCTCAATCAATTCTTAATTTTTTTTTTTTCAATTTTAACTCAAGGAATAAATAAATATTATTATGGTAACGATCGTGATTAAAATGTTGACCCTTTTTAATATAATAAATTTAGAAAAATTAAGAAAGAAAAGAGAAAATTGATGCAAAACACATGGTGCTTAGTCATAATCAACTACGGGTGCATAATGATGAAACAATCCACAAATCTTTTAACACAAACTAAGTAAGGGTCCCAATCTCCAACCCTAAATTTTTGGAATTAATATATTACAAAATTTTACTAAAAAATACATGGCCATTATAAATTTCTCATTTAATCTTATTTTTTATAAATAAAATGTGTGGTTTCTTTTTAATTTCAAATAATGTTACTTTTATTATTATTATAATGGATCATGAAATCATTTGCATTTGAATTGTAATGATGCAATGTCCACATTGTTTTGTGGGAATTGGGAAACATTTACCTGATTTTATTAAATTTGGTTTTCCACTTTTATGAGTTGGGTAATAGTTAGTGGGCGTAATTTTTTTTTTAATTATTTAAAAATTTAAAATCATCGAATTTTTCGGTTTTTATAAAAAATACTATGTTATTTTGATGCCATGTATTTGATAATAGCTTATATGTGGACAAATTAATTTGTTTTCTTATTTTAGCATGTGTCATGCTTTTTTCTTATCTTATATTTTTGGTAAAGCTTTTGATTTTTAAAGGCTAATACTCTATCTATTCATTAGTTATCTTAACATATTTTGAAATAATTAAAGAAAAACTAGGAAAATCATGAATTCCTTGCATAATCACATCATAATGCTAGTTTTAATAAATGAATAATAATCAATATTTTAATATTATATTTTCTCACATCGTATTTGGTAAAATTAGGGAACGGAAAAGTATTTAACTTATGACTTTTGGATAACAGAAGAAATCGACAAACATGTGACTGTAATATCTTAATAAAAACAAGATATGTCTGTTTATCTTCAAATAAATTTGGATAGATAGGAGAATATAACTCAAAACTGTCTTCATAATTTAAGACAACCTTCCTTATTATCATTTTTTCAAAAGTTTATTAATTTTCTTTGTAGAATATTGTTTACAACTACTTTGCTTACCTAACTGTAATGGTAGTTTCTCTGTCTTAATTATATTCGCAGTATATATTTTAAAAACATTGTGAACGCATATAAATTGTATATATTTATAATAAAATGGAGATTATTTGGATAAATAATATAGTACGAAAAATTATCTATATATTTCAAGGTATTTAATACATTTCATAAATATGATTGGCATCTTTACAACTTTTTAACGAAAAATAAATAATCATAAAAAATGTATAAAAAATTGTTTATAAAATGTGAAATCATTCGTTATAGTCATAACTATACTCCGTTTCATCTAAATATATACAACAATGCTTTTAATTTATTTTTATTTTTGAGAAAAAATAAACTTTTTGATATATGTTCTAGGGTAAACGAAGGGCACGATGGCCGCAGACCCACTAAAAAGATTAAAAAAAAAATTATTTACAAATATAATTTATAAATATAATCATAGAAAATCCATAAAAATATTGTTATGTAATATTAAAGATAATTTCTATTTTTTCTTGGATCAGATATAATTAAGACGGACTTGGATATATGTAAAATATATTATAATTAATTATATCTGCCCCGAATTAAAATAATACTAGTTTGTAAGAAATGACGTAACACCGAATTTAAATTATTCCAAATACCACTAGCTCGGATCGAAATTCGAATTATATTCTCATTTTTCTCTTTACCTTATTTAAAAATCCCAAAAATCCCAATCCGAATATATCTATCAACACATCAAATTTTTACTATCATGAAATATTATCTATTATAATTTAATTAAAAGAGAGAAAATGTGTAAAATAGAATCTATGCTCCACATCAGTATAGACATTAAAGGAAAATTTAAAAAGATTAAATCACGACAATAAATTAAATTAAAGACGACAAAAATTAAAATAAAGGGCACAAAATAAAACAGAACATTAATATAAGGAAGACACGTGTCACTAACATACCCTACACGAAACAGAGCTCTTCTTCACCTTTCTCTCTGTCTTTAAGCTCTGTAAAGAAGTCTCCAATGTCTCCTCTTTGGATAATCTTATCCTTCTTTTTCCCTATAAATACTAATCCATTTCTTCACTTCTTCAACAAACTCATCCACCGCAAACGATCACCAGAAACCAAAATCATCTCANTCACTTCTTCAACAAACTCATCCACCGCAAACGATCACCAGAAACCAAAATCATCTCACAAAGTTTCTCTTTTTTCCTCTGTTTCCACTTCTCTGATCTGAAAACATGGCTGATTATCAGTTTGAGAAAGCTGCCAGTGGAGCGGCGGCGATGAATACTGTATCACCGGAGGTAAATCAACCGTCTCCGTTGAGAAAAATCATCTCCGTTGCTTCGATCGCCGCCGGTGTTCAATTCGGTTGGGCGTTACAGTTATCTCTGTTAACTCCGTACGTTCAGTTACTAGGAATCCCACATCAATGGGCCTCGTTGATTTGGCTTTGCGGCCCAATTTCGGGTATGCTAGTCCAGCCCATTGTTGGATACCACAGCGACCGTTGTACTTCTAGATTCGGCCGTCGTCGTCCTTTTATCGTCGCCGGCGCCTGTCTAGTCACCGTAGCTGTTTTCCTTATCGGCTACGCAGCCGATATAGGTCACAGCATGGGTGATCATCTCACTAAACCTCCCAGAACCCGAGCCATTGCGATTTTCGCGCTCGGGTTCTGGATCCTGGATGTAGCAAACAATACGTTACAAGGACCCTGCCGAGCTTACTTAGCTGATTTAGCCGCGGGAAATGCAAAAAAAACGCGAACCGCAAACGCGTTTTTCTCGTTTTTTATGGCGGTTGGAAACGTTTTGGGATACGCGGCTGGATCTTACAAGAATCTATACAGAATCGTCCCGTTCACGAAGACTCAAGCGTGCGATCTCTACTGTGCGAATCTGAAAACGTGTTTCTTCCTTTCGATTACGCTTCTGCTGATAGTCATCGTTGTTTCTCTCTGTTACGTGGAGGAGAAGCAATGGTTTCCGGAGCCAACCGCAGATGGAAAATCCTCAAACGTTCCATTTTTCGTTGAAATCTTTGGAGCGTTTAAGGATATGAAGAAACCAATGTGGATGCTTCTCATCGTAACCGCTTTAAACTGGATCGCGTGGTTTCCGTTTCTTCTTTTTGACACTGATTGGATGGGCCGTGAAGTCTACGGAGGAGACTCAGATATAAAAGCAACCGCAGTCGCTAAGAAGCTTTACAACGACGGTGTTAGAGCTGGAGCGTTGGGGTTAATGTTAAACGCAATCGTTTTGGGTTTTATGTCGCTTGGTGTGGAATGGGTTGGTAGAAAAATGGGAGGAGCTAAAAGGCTTTGGGGAGTTGTTAACTTTATTTTGGCCATTTGCTTAGCCATGACGGTTCTGGTGACAAAGCAGGCGGAGAGTTACCGGAGAGATCACGGCGGTGCTGTTTCAAAACCGCCTGGTAACGTCACAGCCGGCGCTTTAACGCTCTTTACCATTCTTGGTATTCCACAAGCCGTAAGTCTCTCAAAACTCCTCTGTTTTTTTACTATAATTTAATTTAATTTATAACATAGTTTAACCAAAATTTATAATTTTAAAATTGCAGATTACTTTCAGTATCCCTTTTGCACTAGCGTCCATTTTTTCTTCGAATTCTGGCGCCGGCCAAGGTAAATTTTTAATTATCATTTAATTTAATTTAAAATTTACCANATTATCATTTAATTTAATTTAAAATTTACCATTTTAGTTTTGGATAATACAAAAGCTACAATCTTCTTAAGATTGTCGGGACCTGAAAAAGTTATAAGTATTTAAGACGTTCAGTTTCGTAATTTAATAACTTTANATTTTAGTTTTGGATAATACAAAAGCTACAATCTTCTTAAGAGTGTCGGGACCTGAAAAAAGTTATAAGCATTTAAGACGTTCAGTTTAGTAATTTAATAACTTAAAGATGATTCTATAAGTAACCAATATTAATAAATGCAATTTATTGACTTTTGTTTAACGAAATAAATAAATGCATTTATTGACTTGTAATAATATTAAACTATTTTTTGTGTATTTAATTTTACAGGACTTTCTTTAGGAGTTCTAAATCTAGCCATTGTCGTCCCACAGGTAAAACCGTTTGAAATCAGTTTATTATTTATTTAATTATAAAAAAAATGTTTTGATGATTAATAATTTAATATATATTTTTGTGATGGATTAAAACTTAGATGATTGTATCTGTGGGAGCTGGACATTTCGACAAAATCTTCGGTGGTGGAAACATTCCGGCGTTTGTGTTGGGAGCTATTGCGGCAGCGATTAGTGGCGTATTGGCTTTAACGGTGCTGCCTTCGCCGCCGGCGGATGCTCCAGCTTTCAAAACTGGAGCTATGGGATTTCATTAGTAGTGTTTATTGAGTGTCTCTTGTAAAAGTAGTGTATTGTGAAAATACTAAGTAAAAAAAGAGACTAAAGTCGTTGGGGTTAGTTTATATTTTATCTAAACCCAATATGTTTCTTTTGTTTTGTAACTTAAATTTATATTTGGAATATATTTTACTTTTTTTTGTAAGGCTTCACAATGTTACATTATTATTATCGTAAGAAATATATTGATTTGTTAACAGTACAAAGGAAGAATAATATAAGTAATGATCTAAAAGACTTAAACAAATTGATAATAATTGATTGGATTTTTATTTTACAAAAAATTATATTCTTAAGAATATTTTTAAAATCTTTAATTTGGTATTCCACTGTTTCGAAGTGTGATATGTTTTGGGGACATTTTCGTAAACAGCATCTTTTAGTTTTTCCGAAACGTAAAAGCATGATGTTTTATGTTCTCAACAAATTTGGAAGAGTTTATAAATTCTCTTTCTGAAGAATTCATAAATCAACTATAAGATGAGTTCCTCATTTTTTTTTAAGTTGAAGTAAAAATTGTATTATTTAAAAAAAAAAGAATTGTATAGTATTAAAAACAATGAATATAAACATATTAAAGTGTAGCCAATATACATACTCCACCTATATGTATATACATCTTTATATGGTATTATTATGGTATTAATTATTTTTTTTGTACATATGTTTTATGATAAGAAAAGTAATAAATTTTTAAAAATACTAAAATGGCTATTCTGGAAATAATTTTTTTTCCTAAGTATATGAAGTCCTTATTTTCAATCCGTTTTAATTGTAATAGACTAATAGTATTGAAAACAATTATTCAGAAAATATTAACATTACAGAGACTATAGACCACCAAATTGATAAATTGATTAAGATATGGAAAAAATACATCAATATATAATAAATGTGGGGCTTATCTTCTTCCTTCTTCTATCTTCACTCTTCTATATTCATAAATCCTTTTGTTTATTTTTATGGGCAGCTAGATGTAAAAACAATGTTCCTATTTTGGTATAATTCCTTAACATTTTATCAAAAAAAAAACTTTAAAAGGAAAGAAAATATAACTAACACCATTAATACTTTTAACGAATATGCAATTTTATAAGTTTTCCTTTATAATAATTTATATTTATTTGTAATAACTTTGAATAATGTTGGTTTGTTTGTTTAAAATCAACCTGAAGAGGTTTCCTATATCTTAGACGGTTTTAATTAATAATTAGGTAATTTTCCGCGGATTAATAATGCGTTGATTTAGATTAAAAAACAATTGAATTTATTGTTTTTGGAATAACTTGTAATTATTTTGTTTTTTTTTTTAAGTTTCTTTCTACTAAAAAAGAGTTTTAACAAGTAGTAGATAATTATTATTTCGTTTTATATTTTAGTTTAATAATTTAAATTCTTATATTTTTTTGGAAATTAGTTAGATTATCAAAAGAGATAAATAATCAATATAAATATATATTAATATTTGTTTTAGAAGTTTTATATTTTAGCTCATAAGTTTATGTATCGGTCAAAATTTGTCCTAAAATTTTGACATATTATTATGATTTTTTTGTTTGTTTTTTATTAAATTTGTTTTATCATAATTATAGGAATTGTTTTTCGATAATTTTTTGTATTAAATTTGTTGAATTTCTCTAAGTTTTTCAATACACCATTAATTTTGAAAATACGCAAAGTAAAAAACACATAAATATAATTTTAATTACAAAGCATTTACTTTCCATAACTACACAATTTTAATTTTTTTAATATAACAAATTCACGTTATGATTTATACAATAATTATTAAATTATTCTATTATTTTTATTTTTTTAATAGCATTTAAATAATTAATTTTAATAGCATTTGAAATAAATGTATAAAATTTTATTAGTTAAAAAATCACCTTTTTAATTTTAATATTAGTATATCATAATATATTCCTGGCCTGTTTTTCTTCTGCGTCGATTTATGGGCCAATTCGGATTCAGTTAAAGTCAAAACGATTACTAGTTCTAGTTAAAGCCCAATATTCTTTAATTAACAAAATAGTTATTTTTTAATTATTTGCTTAGAGCGAGAAATCAAATAATAAATTTTGATAACAATATTTAAAGTTTTAAAAACTTCAACGTTTCAAGTTCCCTACAGGCGATTTTTGGTTCTCTAAACATTCCACGCACATGAAGCACATTAACGGTGTTGAAATTGTCTAAACTATTTACGGCGAAAATAAAACTAAATTTTGGAGGCGAGTTTCTTAAACAAAAAATAATTTTTTAAATAAAAAAATAGATCTAAGTCTAAAAAAATATTTTACAAAAAAATTGGAGGTTAGGACAAACGTTTATTCTTTCGCTCAGAAAAATTGGACGCATGTCCACACACATAAACACATCACAAAGTTTCTTTATTCTTCCTGCTTGCTTCTGCATGATTAAAATTTTATAAGATATACATTTTTATTTTTATTTTTGTACATGGAAAACGCTTAGGAAATGCCAAAATTTTATAAGATATACAAAATGTGAGAAATTCATCAATAACTTTTATCTATAACTATTACAAGTCACTAAAAAAATTATAGTTATTTTTAAATTATATTATTCTTAATTTTGACAAAAACAAGCTGACTTTTACTTATGGATAAAATCTTTTATAATATTTTTAATTAAATGCAAGGGTTTGATAAATTTTTGGAAAGTTTATAACTAGTATATAATAAAAGCTAGTCAGTAGTCATTACCATACAAACAATTCAAATTTTTTTATCTTTAATCTTATTACCAAACATAATTTTATTCTTAAATATATTACCAAACATAATTATATAAAATTCAATATCTACAAATTAAATATTTTTTATAGTTAATATCATGGTTATAGATATTTTTACCGTAAACTTAGCTTTTTTCTATCCATTAACATATTTCCTAAATGACATTTATAGTAGATTTCAGTGTATAAAGCAGGCATGAGTTTCGGTGAGTTTTGGAGGTTATGAAATAAGCTTTTAAGTTTTTTTTGGACCAAATTTATATTAAATAAGTCTATGCTAAATTACTGATAATAAATCTCTATTCTAAAAAAAGATATTGGGACGAGACCAAATATTTCATCTAACTTTGCCGATGTGGATGCTACTAATCGTCACCGCCTTAAATTGGATTGGATGGGGGCGAGAAGTCTACTGAAACAGTGAAATAGTAACCGATAGATAGATCCGATTCAGAACTCACCGAGAGCTCGAGAAACGGTATTCAAAGGTCTAGAAGGTTGCTACTGAGGAAGAAGAGCACCCTCGAAGATTCTGCAAATGGGGATGGATGAAGATTTGAATGGAACAGAGATTTAGAGATTTAGGAGAAATTGTATTTGATTGATTAGGGTTTTACAATGTCAAAGAAAGACATTTATAGTATCAGTTTAGCAAACCGGAATTACAAAATTAAAACATTAAACCGAAATTGCATATAATATGAAAATGTTAAACCGGATGGGAGAGATTCTTGTAACATCTACGGAGGAGACTCAGACATAAAGCAACCACAGTCGCTAAGAAGCTTTACAACGACGGCGTTAGAGCTGGGGCGTTGGGACTAATGTTAAACGCTATCGTTTTGGGTTTCATGTCGCTTGGTGTGGAATGGGTTGGTAGGAAAATGGGAGGAGCTAAAAGGCTTTGGGGAGTTGTTAACTTTATATTGGCCATTTGCTTAGCCATGACGGTTCTGGTGACTAAGCAGGCGGAGAATTACCGGAAAGATCACGGCGGTAACGTTCTAAACAAATCACCGCCTTTGCAAAGGTTGTCATTAATTTTATCGGTTTTACGTGCATTGTTGTTATCTTCTTCGTAGTTTCTACGGTCAGGGATTCTCAATCTTCTTCTCTGATCATGATGCAGCAACCACCACACGGAACTATCCTTCCCCATCACGTTCCTCCTCTTTCTGCGCAACAACAGTAAGGTTACCAGCAACCGTCTCCTTACGGGATGGCAAGAGCTGCTCGGACCAGCGCCGGCCCTGAGTAGAGCGAGACGAAACATTGGTCTCAGTCCCAAATTTTTTTATATCATATTTTAGGCCCAATTTTTCAAAAAAAAAAAATTACCTTCTAAGTGGCCCCAAAATTTTAGATTTATCTAAAGCTCTATGATCTCAGGACCCCTAGCTGCTCCACCACAGATGTGGAATTCACAAGCAGCGCCACCACCATCATCTCAGCCTATGAGTGCCGACGAGATCCGAACTCTTTGGATTGGGGATTTGCAATATTGGATGGATGAGAGTTTCCTCTACGGTTGTTTTGCTCATACCAGAGAGGTAATATTCGGATACGTGCAAAGGTGAACAGATACGTGCCATGACCGAAATGAATGGTGTTACTTGTTCAACTAGACCTATGATAATTGGGCCAGCAGCTAGCAAAAAAGGTGTATCTGGTTTATTCAACTTTTGGCGTATTGCCCAATTTCTTCTTCTTCATATTTGTTGCCAAAAGTCGTTGCTATCTCTAAAAAGAAACCCTGACATAGTTAACAAAACAAACCATATTTGTGGTTTAAAAAAATTATTTGTATCATATATATTATCTACTAGGCCCGTTTTTTTAACACGTGCAAGTGGAACGGCCGCTGAGAGCTCTAACTCAAATACATATTTTTTTCTTAATTTTTTTTAAATATATAAATTATGGAACAAAATTAATAATAATAATAAAAAAATCTAAATATGATTTAATTTAAAATTATATAAAAAGGAGTATAATTTCAGTACAATATAAATATAATATAATTTAAAATAATATAAGAGTAAAATATAACTAATATTTAATTAAAAATATAAAAAGGAAAAAAAAAAAAAAATGGTAATGATTATTTCAGAAAAAAACACTTGCATAGATAAATTATTCAATTACATTTAATTTTTTTTTATCAAATGTGACATTAAATATTAAAATATGACCTGTGATCTAAGAAGATTTTATTATCTCGATAGTAAAATATAAATTAAGAAAAAATTTTAGAAAAAAAAATCATTATAGATATTTATAAGAAAAAAATTAGATATAAAAATATTTAGAAAAATTAATTTGGGATTTAATATTATCTATGATAAAAAAAAATATGGGAAAACTTGTGCAAGACACGCACCAGACTTTAATAAAAAGATTATGATCAGATATCAAGAAGATATAACACTTTGATAAAAAGATTAATAAGATATACAAACATATAGAGAACATTTTTTTCCTAATTTTCTAGTTCTTACAAATATAACATATATCTTGTTGCTTTCATTTTAGTTATGGAAAAAAATATTTTGTTCAACAACTAAATATATATGTATATATATATATACATATATAACTTAACAAATTAGCTATCAATCACTTATATATTAATAAGACATAAAAATCAACTAAATACTTTTTTGTTGTTACAAAATAGAACATAAATCTTGTTGTTAAGTCGTACCTTTATATTAATTAGTTGTTGAGAATTTTTTCTTTTCTATAAATAAAATGACAACACAAATAGAACATAAATATTTTTGTTGTCATTTTATTTATAGAAAAAAAAGATTCTCAATAACTAATTAATATAAAGGTACGACTTAACAAATTATTCATCAATCAAACATATATATATATATATATATATATATGGTCATATGGATCTATCAACTGTTAGAGAAACCAAAGAGTAAGAAATGAAATATAGTATATGTGATTTGCCTGATGAATTGCTAGTGAAGATCTTGCTCCTCGTCCCAACAAAAGATGCGGTTGCCACTACAATTTTATCTAAACGATGGCGTTTTGTTTGGACGATGCTGCCTGAACTCAAGTACATAGACAAGGGAAGCGTTTGGTGTTTTATTGAGGAGTCATTGCAACTCCACAA
>OVAW01000751.1:0-12198 GCA_900406365.1 Heliophila coronopifolia | reverse complement strand
AAATATAATATTTTCGGGACAAAACAGGATTTCGGGAATTCTGTNTTTTCGGGACAAAACAGGATTTCGGGAATTCTGTTCCCGTCCCGTTCCCGTTCGGGAAATTAAAACTTGTCCCAAACGGGAATGAATTTCTATATGGGACGGGATGAGACGGGACGGAAACGGGACAGGTCGGGGCAGGAAAGGCCGGGACGGGAAATGTGTCCACCCCTATATTTAACCTCGGTTAGTTTTCTTAAATTTTATATATTAAATAAGCTTATTAAATATAAACAAGGGTACATTATGAAATTATATGTAAATTATGAATAAAACTTGAAAAGATATATCTTGTAAAAACAATATTTTTTTCTAAAACATCCAGAGAGTATACAAGTTTTTTTTTTTGGCTTTCAAATTTTTTTTAAAAAATTTGCCTATAAATTTTAAATAATCATTTTTACGTAAGAAACTATATTTTCTCTACAGTTGGCTACTGAAATTCTGGGACGGGCCCTCATGAGACAAACAACATGAACAGTAGCGGTCATGGTTAGACAATGGCGGACCGCTACGGTGGGCCTATGCCCCCACACTAGATCTATAAATTTTGTTTTCTTCTAAGTGAAAAAAATAAAAGAAAATTAATTCCTATGTAAAATATGTTTTTGCCTCCACTAAATTTGATCCTAGATTTGTCTAGAGCAAAAACATTTCTTTTGGTCTCCAATTTTTTTTTATAAAAAGTTTCTCTATTAAATTTATATCCCATTAATTATATATTAAAAAAAAAACTCTAAATTTTAATTTTGTTTACGGAAAAAAAAAGTTTTGTTTAATTCTCAATTTTGGGGTTAGATAATTGCAAAGAATCAAACTTGATGATAGTGAAAATTACCTTCGGATAGATTTCCAGTCATCATGAGAGAAAGGACTCAGATCACGAAAAAATACAGCAGAGCCGATTCCAGCAACACTGATGGGATTAAGATCAGAAGATCCATTTCCACTAGCTAAGTCCTGAAGAAGATCTTGACGGCCGACGTTGCTCCGACAAGAAAAGAAACTACGAGGAAGAACATCGTTTTGGGCATTAAGCCAATCTATTGCCCTGACTTGCTTCTCAATTGGTACCTGCAAATCACACCATTAAAAAAGTGTGGCAAAATTAGTTTTTTTTTTTTTAATATATGTGTATTATTTAAATTTTTTTTTTTTTTTAGAACCAGAGGTTCAGGCCTTCGGCCCTACATCCCCCAGGCCCGGAGCCAGCCTTTGACTGTACCTTTTATGGCCCTGTCACTCCTCCCCACCAGAGATTCGAACTCATGACCTCTCAGATAAATATTATTTAAATATTTTTTAGTCAAAGATGAATTCTTTTGTGTCGGCAACAGTTAAAGATGGAATCAGATTCTGGACAAGACTACTTCTAATAATAAATAAAGGCAAAATAAAATAATAAGATCATACATTTTATCCACATCAGTATTGTTTTCGCATATAATTCCATCAAACGTTCAAAATATTTTTTCTTACCAACTCTCACAATATATTAAAAAATATTTATTGTTTTTATCATAAATAATTATTATTAGGTAACAAAAAATATTGTTATAATTATCTTTTTTTAATATAGAGGAAATTTTGGATTGAAATTGGTTTTAAAAAACGTGCTCTTGCCGTGTATAGGTTTTGAGGTGATCCTAAGAGATTTCGTCTTATGATTCAAAGTTGAGGTAATAAAAAAAATCATGTCTACTACTTAAGACGTAAGGCTATTGAAACATAAAGCAAATATTTTTTGTTAAAATAGGCAAATTAGGCAATTTATGAAATAAAAATAGGAAAATTAGATCATTTACGACATAATCTCATATTTTTAAACATGTTGGTTGGAAGTATTTATGTCTAAATTTTTCATTTCTCATTTAAAGAAAAAGAAAAAGCAAATACTTTTAATTAAACTTATCAATTTAATAAACATATTAATCGGTTAGGCCTTTTAAAACTGTATGATATGTATAGATGATCCTTTAGATGTAAAATGGCAATGAGATAGTTAATGCCATAAATCAAGGATGGAATGTGTAGCTTTAATGTGTCAGAATTAAACAATTATTTCAATTTCTTCCCAAATTACAGAAATATGATAGCTTCATATTTTTGTTTTTGGACATAGTCGGTTCTAAAGGGAGCCGGAAGAAACATTTGTTCCGATTCCTGAATTTTTTAATAATATTTATATTAGTTTTAGGATTTATTTTCAAGAAAAAAAGTTAAAAAAATGGTCTACAAATTTTAGTTTTGTTTCTGACCTCTAAAATTTTAGACAATTTCAGAATCGTTTCTGTTTTTGTCTTTGCGAAAGGATTACTAAACAAAGAGTTTGTATAGCAAATTTCTGTCAAATGTTGTATAAACTGAATTTTATAAAATATAACAAAAAATTCTTTTGTATTTTTCTAATAGTTTTTTTTTTACAACTATTTGTGTTGTATACTTGTATATATATATATATATGATAATTTAGACAAGACCCTCTTTATTTGTATGGGTAGATTCAGGGCCGTCTTAATTATTTTCGGGGTTCTTGGGCAAAATTAAAAAAAACTCCTCATATGATATATAAGTATATATGCAGTGGCAAATATAGAGGGTGGCATAGGTAGGCATGCGACTCCTAAATCTGGGAAATTTTGATTTTTCATGTAAAAAAGAAAGAAAAAAATCATATGTAAAATTTAACTATACATTCCTTAAAATTATTTTTGCTCTGTTAGGGAGCCTAAGCCCGGTTCTGAGTAGTCAAAAGAAATATTTGCTCCGGCCCCAAGTTTTATAAAAATATTTCTATTAGATTTAGACCTCATTTAAAAAAAATTGCCTCAAATTTTAGTTTTCTTTTGGTCCAAATTTTTTTTAACTATTACAGAGTCAGCATTTGGAACCCCTCTCAAAAGTTATATAATATGTTAGAGCCTCATTTAAATTTTTGCACTACAACCTCTTAAAAAAAATTCGTGTTGGTTTGTAATTTTTTAGAGTTATCTTTGCATTTATATAAAAACCAGTCAATTATATTTTTTTTTCCGATCATTTCTACTCTAATTACATGTTATTATTTTCTATTTATTTTTTAAATAATTAAACAGAATTTAACTTAATTAAAATAATTATTTAATTTATTTTAATAATTTTTTTATCAGAATTTTTTAAAAAAATATTATGTGCTCTTTTATCCGCGGGCCCCGGACGGCCGCCTTTTTGCTCACGGGGCTAGGCCGGGCCTGGGTAGGTCAAAAATTTAAAATATGAAAAAAATAGTTTTTTTTTGGTCAAACTAATGGTTTATTTTGTTATTCAATGATTATACAACCCGACAAGACAGAATTGAAATAATATCACACATTCCAATGAAGGATGTCCACTTGGCGTAAGCTCATTATTTTTCTCTTACGAATTTTGGATTACACTAAATGGACAATCGTACCTGTAACCGGACAATGCCGGATGAGAACGGAGGCGCTTTGGATTTAAAGTTAGCTACGGCGGTTAGCAGCCTCTCCGTAGCAGCCGTGGGAGATGTAACAGTCGATAAAGTCCTTGTTTCTATTGTGCCAAGTGGCACTTTATTGTCAGCCTCACATCCGTTCATGGATAAAGAACAGAACAAGAACCTCTGTTTCATAAAAAAAAAAATTTCTTAATTAAATAAAATATATTTTATTACGTAAAAAAAAAAACAAACCTGGCGAGAGACACGGGAGGAGAATCTGGTGAATGAGGTGAGAGAATGGCTTTTAGAGATTGAATTTGAGTTGAGTTTTTTAGGGTTTGTGCCGAGAAAGTAAGATGAAGATGAAAGTGACGCCATTGAAGAGATTTGAGATACTGAGAACTCTGAAGTTGTGTGTTGATACGTCGAAGCGATCTTGTCGTAAACCTTATAATAGTACGAATACTAATAATTATGATTATCAAATGGGTCCCGTATTATGTTACATTTATTAGGAAAATTAGTTGATAAAAAAACAAAGAAATTAAAATGGTTACTGGATTTTAAACAAATGGTAATGCGATACCAATTGTGCAATTCATCACGTTTTTTTTTCCAAGATTTTACAACAAATTCGAAACTAATTTTAAAAATGGAAGAACAAATTGACAAATGATTTTTACACCATGTCGAAAGTTCAATTTTTTTTCTTGTTTGAAACTATAATAGCCAATGAAAATGGACGGACGTTCATTTTAACATGATGGGGGCAAGTATCACGTACAACTCTAAAATGATTTTATAACTCAATCAAAATAGACTATGTGTCACAAAAAAAATTTAATTTTTACAACAATTAGCATAAAATTTGTTAATATGGTGAATAATCAATAGAATGATCAGTTTTTTTTTTTTTTTAATTCTACTGATGGAGTTTCTGATTTTGAAGACGTATTTCAATCTCTTTTTCACTATCTCATGTATCTCGCTCATTAAATAAAAAAATTGATTCTTTATAGCAGATACAGTTCGTTGAAAAATCTAAACAAAATTATGTTTCTCATATTCAAATCTTCTATATATTTAAAGAAAATTCATTTAATTTTTTTTAATTATGTGTTATATTACATAAAATGTTATTGTTCTAATAATAATTTTTAGAAGGAGATTTTTGTCGACCTAATTTTTCAATGAGTTAACTAACATATTATTAAACTAATATAATATGTATTTAAAAGATTTTCTATATATTTTCAATTAACATTTTATTTTCCTATATTTTTGATGTAATTTAATTATATTAGTAAACCAATAATAAATATAAATATAATATTAAACTAATATAATATGTATTTAAGAAGGTTTACTATCCATTTTCCAATTATTATTAATATTTTCGTATAATAATTATAGAAAAATAATAATTTGTTTAATTAACAATTTATAATTTAACTGATTAAACTTTTTATAAGAAAAGCAAAGAGCTTCTATAATTGTTTCTTTCAATAATTTTCGAACTTTAACAATTTTTTCTGATCATTTTTAGTACGCAATACAATTTGTTAATGCTAAAAGAGAAAATAGAAATAACAATGTTGTAAAATATTATCTTTCAAAATATTAATATTAAGAACAGTTTTGATAAAACAATTCAATTAAATAAATTAGTGTAAAAGTATGATAAAAATAAAATAAAAATCTTGAAATGATGATATTTATTTTAAAATGTATTTAAATGATATAACGTATTTTCTATTAGAACATAGATTTTTAAATTTTTAAAACATATTAAATGTATGTTTTTAATATTATAAACTATGAAAAATTAGTGTAATCATTTAATTCATTCTATCGATTATTTTTTCGTAAGTAAAAAAATACAAAGCAAATCGTTTTAGACATTAATTAAATAATATTTTTTCGCTATGCGCGAGTTTAGTTTTTATTTTCAAATAATTTTAGTTTAATAATTTATATAAGCTATAATTATTTTTGTCAAAAAAAACAAATTCGATATGATGGAGTAGATTTTTTTTAATATATAATTTGTTAGTTTTTTTTTTTTTTTTTTTGCAAGGTTTTCATCATTTTTTAAGTTTATAGACTATCAAAGAAAGTTGGTCGTTGTTAATGAAATTAAAACCATCCATAACAACTAAAAAAATTTCTAAATGCAAATATAACATTTGAATCCAGCCAAAAAAATTTAACAAAATGAAAAATCTCATACATATATAGCACATAAAATTATCTAGTTATAAATGGCTATAATATCCTTTTGATTACATGTTTTTTCTTCGATTTAAAAAAAAAAATAGTCTTGATTTGACATGTAGTCATCGTTATAGTTGAGATATTTCTATGATAAATATTGTAAAACTAATTTTTGAAACTAAATGACAACTTTCTAAAGTAACAAATGAAGTAATTATAAAAAATTAAAATTTTGAAAAGAACTATATATCAAACTTTTAATATTATTCACATAAATATGTTATTTTTTGTTATTGAATTTCTTTTAATTTTCTACTACTACGAAAAAATCATATATCACAAAATTGTGATCCGTAGGTATAGATTTTAAATCGGCCATCGCCATTGGATACATAAATAAAAACGAATTTAAAAGTTTATATGAACCAAATGGATATAAATATATAGAAACGTGTTGGTCCTGAAAAGGAAACAGTAATTTTTTTTTTCATTAATACAAGTAGCTAATTTATTAATACATAGTTTTTCCCCAATAAGTGACACCCGAATTCGAACTCCGGTCACGGTCTTCCACGGAAACAGTCATTTATACTTTATTTTTATGTCATAAAATCAGAGTCCACATTATTTAAAAAGTTGTTTGTATTTTTTTGTCAGAAAATATCACATCTGATCAAATTAGTAGGCCAGTTTTACTTTCCATTGAAAATAACAGTGTAATTGAATGGCCATTCTTATAAAATTATATACACATTTCAAAATTAAATCCAAATTTTGGTATATAGTGTAATAATACACACTACTCTGGAAATATATAAACATACGATACTGTTGTATGTGGACATGGCCGACAAGTATGGGGGATATAAATCGAGATATGTCATGAATGTGGTGAAATAATAGAGATGAATATACAATTTGCTTATATGCCACATTTGATTATGACATATACTTATTGATCACACCGAATGAATAATTGTATATATATTATAATATTTGGAAGATACTAGAGATGGTGTGTTAGGTTTCTTTTGGTTGTCGAAAACAGTGTGTTAGGTTTTCTAATTTTTTTAGGATTTACAGATTTAAAAAAAATCACGGATCTAAGTTTAATTTATCTCCAAACCAAGTTTAAAAATATTGAACATATCTTAATGGATTTCAACTCAAAATTTTTTTATATTTAAAAAAACTTATCTTCGAAACAAGTTGGAAAATTGTTTTATTTTCTTTCATTACTCATCCTCGAAAGGGAAAAAAGCTCGAGCAATGATTCTTTATATAGTGTATTTTAAAAATATATAATTACAAAAAAAAAGATTATTGTTTTTTTTTTATAGAAACTTTTTAAATAATGTGGACTCTGATTTAGTGACAATAAAATAAAGTATAAATGATTGTTTCCTTTTCAGAGCCCACACGTTTCTATACGTTTTAAAAATGATTAATGATTATTAATTGTTCGGAAAATCGTCCTAGCTTTAATGATTTTCCATCAATAGTAAAATTCGAATCTACATTGCTTATAATTAAGAGATTTTACTCACTATTCCCTCCGTTTTTTTACTTGATGTTGTAGAAGATAAATTTATTTTTTAATACATGATAACTTTCTATACACAATT
This sequence comes from Heliophila coronopifolia, assembly GCA_900406365.1. NCBI lineage: Eukaryota > Viridiplantae > Streptophyta > Magnoliopsida > Brassicales > Brassicaceae > Heliophila > Heliophila coronopifolia. Next base: position 4,878 of record OVAW01000751.1, on the reverse strand, counting down.
AGCTTTAAGTTTCCTATTAATTTTTTTTTAATTTTTTTTTTATGCCGGCTCCTATTAATTTTATTTATGATAGTGAATGTTAAATTTGTAATTGTTATATTCTTTTCTATTGATATTATATAAAACTAGTCAACATTTTTTTTTATTATTGTCACCAAATCAGAGTCTAGTCAACATTATTTTTTTATTTTTGTCAACAGACCACACTATTTATTTTTTTCAACGAGTCCACACTATTGAAAAAGTTGTTTGTATATAGTCTAAAGAATACCACATGTCATCAAAAGAGGCCGGTTTCAATTTGCCAATAGTTTAAGCTTTTACTCCTCAGTCACAAAATAAATAGTGTAAAAGAATGGGCATTCTTATAACATTATATCCATATTTCAAAATTAAATCCAAATTATGATGTATATTTTCATAATTAAGTAATGCATACTAGTTTGGAAATAGTACATTATCCAATTATTTTTTTTGTCAACAAAAACACAAAATACAACAGTCCGATGGCTTAAATAACATTAAAAAAAATAGTAAATATGGAGAAATATTAACTAATTGTAGAAGTGAAGTTATTGTCACTACTCCAATGATCTAGTGGTTTTATGATAAAATAAAGTTGTTGTAAAATAAAGTTATTATCGCTACTCCAACCACTAGATCAAAAGACATTCGAGGCAACTAAAAATATTTTACAACAAAATATTAACTAATTTGTAGAAGTGAAAAACATATTTGGCAAATGGTTTTTATACTTATATTGCTTCTACACCAACTCGAAGGTTTGATCCATGATTATTTCAGAGTGACGATAAACTATAACTACTAGGTTATGAGCAAGTGTCACAATTATTCTAAAATATTTAATTTAACTCACTAAAAATATTTTCACCAAAAAAAAAAGCATATACATTAATATATATATATTGATTTAATAGCTCACAAATTTATATTTGCCCTGTATATTTCTTTGACTTTTAATATTAGATTTTATAGGTACTTATCATTATAGTTGAGAAATTTTCTTCTACCATGAAATTGTAAAACCCAATTTTTGAAATTAAATGACAAATTTCTAAAGTAACCAATGAGGTAACTACATAAAGAATTAAATATGAAAAATTGGAAAATAACTATGTAACGAAATTTTAATATACATAACATTTTTTTTGTTATAGGAAATTTTTAGTTTTCTACTACTTAAAAAAAAAAAACTTATATCATAAAATTGTGATCTAAACTAAATATATTTTGAAGCCGCCAATAAGTAGAGGCAAAAAAAAAAACGAATTGTAGAAGTTTATAAGAAGCCAAAAAAGCATATAAAATTATAGAGACGTGTTGGTCCCGAAAAGGAAAGAATCATTTATACTTTATTTTATTGTTACAAAATCAGAGTCCACATTATTTAAAAAATTATTTATATATAGTTTAAAGAAAATCACATATGATCAAATAGGCCGGTTTCACTTTCCAGCCAACATTGTAAGCTTTTTCTCTCTACTCACAAAATAACATGTTCAATGGGCAACCTTTTCATTCTTATAAAATTATATACATATTTTCAAAATTAAATCCAAATTTTATATGATAGTGTAATAATTCATACTACTTGTTTGAAAATATAAAAACATACTATACTTTTGCACGTTGACATGGCCGACATAAGAGAGAAAGTATGTGGATATAATCTAGATATGGTGAAATAATCGAGATAGATACATAATTTTATTATGTGTCATATATATATGATTATGACATACACTCATTGATCATACCAAATGAATAATTTAATTTTTTTTAATAATATTTGGAGGATACTTGAGGTTGTGTTAGGTTACTTAGTGTGTTAGGTTTTCTAATTTTTTTTTAGAATTTATTAGATTTCTTAAAACCTGAAATCTCTCATATCCAAAATTAATTTATCTCCGAACGAAGTGGATCGTAGCTATTAGTCTTCTCCAAAAAAGAGATTTGTCGTCAACAAGATTCGAGTCACTTGAAAAGTATTAAGAAAATTATTGAACCTGCCGTGATTCCTGACAAAAAGAGACTATGAGTTTCGAGTTTCAACCCAAAATTTATTATATATATACATATAAAATTATCTCCTAAACATGCTGGAAAATTGTTTTTTTTTTCATTAAATCATCCTCGAAAGGGAAAAAAATCGAGGAATGATTCTTTAATTCTAGGGTATTTTAAAAATATTCTACTTTTTCAAATACAAAAAAGTTGTAAATTAACGTATTACATTAGTCAATGGTTATTTTCATTAACAAAACCTCATCTTATGTCTTGTTAGTGTCTTCAAGAAACAAAAACTAGATTTTTCATAAGAAAAACGTATGTAGTGATTTTGTGTTTCGTCTTAACTATATTTTTTTTGGATTGGTTTTGGGTTTTGGAGGCCTTTGATGTTTCTCACATCATATGTTTGTTTGTGGGAATTTCATTATTTTTTTTCCTTAAAAACAAACCAATTTTAAATATTTATGAGATATGTGAAGTAAAACTAGTTTATACTCTGGAAATTGAAATTGCAAGAAATGTGAAAAAATCCAGTAATATATATATATANATATATATATATATATATATATATATATATATATATCATCAATCCAGTAATATATAAAAAATGCAAAATAAATACTAGAAACCAAGTTTTTGTTTAAGTCAGAAATCAGAATTTAATTTTGCTAATCTAATTTTACATTGTATGAAGAAAATATTTCAACTTGGCTATAGTCAAGTCTCCAACTATGTATACAAAAATTGCAAAATCAATAGCGTTTTCGCATGAATAGTCTTTAAAATTTTATTTAAATATTTAAGATAAGTAAATTTATCATAAAAAAAAACTCGAGCAATGATTCTCTAATTCTACTTATTCTTACAAATTTATATATATATATATATATATATATTAAATAGTGTTTTTATTATTTTGTAAAATATATTAAAAATAGTAAAATGATTATTGCTTGGAAATTAACCTTAGCTCTATTGATTTTCCACCAATAGTGGAATGCGAATATTGTTTATAGCTAAGAGATTTTACTCACTGAAAAAAAAATTCTCTGCTTTTTCAAATACGCGGAAAAATGTTGTAAATTATGTATTACATTATTTTTCTATTTTTTGTTGACCATACAAAATAATATATACATTTAATCATTTAGCCAATGTTAATTTTTAGTTTCTTATTAACAAAACCTCATCTTATTTGTGGTTAGTGTCCGAAAAAAACCAAAACAAGATTTCTCACAAGAAAATCTATGTAGTGCATCTTAACTAAATTTTATTGGATTGATTTTGGGTTTTGGGTGAACAAAGCTGAGGCCTTTGGTGTGTCTCAAATCATATGTTTTGTTTGTCGGATTTTCATTGTCGTTTTCATCGTAAATTACACCTTAAAAACAAACCAACTTGACATTTATTAGATCTGTAATGATCATCAACCATTAATTTTCAAAACAAAAAAGTACCAATCATAATAACGAATCTAGAATAAAAATGTGGAGAGGCCAAATATTTTTTAAGAGGGAACATAACAAAATTTTACGCCGGATTTTTTTTTTCCTTTTACATGCAAAAATAAATTTCTAGGATGTAGGGGTTTAGGCCGTCACTTATCCCTGAAGTTAAGTATTTTTAGTTTAAAACAATATAAAAGAGTGTTTATAAGTTATAAAAAGCTGAACTAAATGTTTTAAATTCAGGGAATGGATATATTGTCCAATTAGTTTTTTATGAGACTGCAACTTCTGTCTCTTCATCCTTTAAGTGTTCTTGAAGTTACCTCATGATCATCATCAAAGCAAGGAAATTTATGTACAAATTAAGACTTGACCCATTCTCCTTTCGTTATATCTGATCCAATTCAATCTACAAAAAGAATGATTCGAAGAAGGATCTAATCCTATACACAACAAGTGCTGACATTATCTAAAAGAGTTGCAATGTTTTGTTTCTGAAGTAAAGCTAGTTTATACTATGTTTCTGTAGTCCCAGATACTCTGTTTTATTCCAATACTTTGTTTTATAAAAGGTTTAACATATGTGTTTAAAACCTTCATGGGTTTAAAGTTTATATTGAATCTTTCTTCTTTAAAACATGTTCTACGGTTATATAATTTTTGTCTCAAGCATTATATATTCATATATACATATTTTTCTATGCAGGGATCATCATATCAAATTAAATGATTATCTAAATATATATAAAATGTAAAAGCCAAGTTTTTGTTTTTTGACAGAATTTTTAATTTTGCTAATCAAATATTTTTATGGTATGAAATATTCCAACTTGGCTTTGGTCAAAATCAATGCTAGGAAATCTCCAACTACATATAAAAATTCAAAATCAGCCAAGTTTTTTGCTTAAGTGACAGTTATTTTAGTTTCCCACCTATTCCAATCCAATTCTCAATAAATTTTGTCTCGAATTCTTGTCTCATTTCATATAGATCATGTCCTGCATTTTCGTTTTTGTTCCCAATAAATCTCCTCCCGAATTTTTTCGTTTTTCTACTTCTAAAATTTGGGAGAAAAATACACAACTAAAAATTTTAGGTAAAAAAAAAAACTATAAGAGAATCAACAGAAATTAACTTTGCGCCAAATCCACGGTAGGACTGGGCAAATTTCCCACCAGAACGGGAATTTTTTGACCCGACCCGAATTAGACGATTCTCGACCCGAACCTGAAACCCGAACGGGTATCCGAATTCCCGAATAAGGAAAAAAATTATATTTATATATTACAATTATCATGTATTTTACATAGATAAAAAAATTTATAGTTTAAAAATAAAATCAACCACATTGATAGAAAAATGTTAGAAGTGTTTATTTGCTATTTAAAATCAACTT
>OVAW01000749.1:0-12229 GCA_900406365.1 Heliophila coronopifolia | reverse complement strand
GCCACGTGGACTATTTATTAACTCTTCATTTTCCTGTAACAGTTTTACGGAAACAATAGAGAAGAAATCTTAACAAAGGAAGTTTCATGAATTTCTTCAGTGTTGGTTGTTTCGTTGGTTCTTCACTGTTTTTGCTTTCTATCTTCATTTCCCATCCTGCCTTCCTCTTCACTTTATCCTACAAAAACAATTATTTTTTTTTTATTATTATGTGATTCTATGTTATTGTCCACGTTCTTGAATATTTTGATGTGTTCAAACATCTACTAAGACGAGAAAAATGAGTCACTAAAAATGTTCTCTGTTCAGGATATGCCGAGCCGGTTCTGAGAGAAACATTCGATTTGGCCCTAAAATTATATTAATATATATATATATATATAATAGATTTCAGGTCGGTTTTTTTATTAAAAAAAAAAATTATATAATGTATGACCACAATATGGTTATTTTGATTATGTTCCCCATTTTTTAGAGTCGGGCATGTGTCTCTTTTAAAGAAGTCTAGTAAATCGCTTTAAACTATTAATGGATCATATTCGATTATTTATTTATTATTGTCAAACTTCAAAAAAAGTATAGGACTTTAAAAATATAATAGTTAGATCTTTTTAAGAAAAAATTTGTGTTTGAAAATCAGGTCTATTCTAATGTTTTTCACTGGCACATTGCTAAAAGACATTTGATTTTACCGTTGCAATGAATCTGAAACCGAGTTTGAGTTCGCCTTGAAATGTATCATCGTCAAGAACAACATTGTAAGGAGCTGGTTTAAGTTCAATGTATCCTCTCTCACATCCTTCCGTTATGATCCCTCCTAGATTTACTCTGTTACCAATTTTGCAAACCTCATTAATGGGCGGGCCAAACGGACAACGCTTAGACCGCACCGGGATGGTGCGGTTATGGGCAATTTGTCATTAGTTCATTTTATCTGCGGGTTTTAACAAATGGATGCCCGCAAATAGCGGGTTTAGCCCAGCTCATTTTATTTGACATCTAAAGTTTAAGTGATCAAATACCAACCAAGTATCCAATTCAGCATTTGACCCAACCGCAATAAAGGATTGACCCGCGCATTCGGTATGGATGGCTGACTTTGAGCAATGCCTAAACAAACATGTATCTCGATATCCAAATTTAAATTTTTGACCTAACATTTTTATAAATATCCGTAATTTTTGTAAAATATTAATTTTTTTGTCCCAAAATTTTAAATTAATTTTTTTATATAGAAGTTGTTTGGCTTCTGGCACCCAAAATGTCAATACCGGGCCTAGATATGATTACCACATGTCCCTAAGATGAGGTTCTGTACCTATATATGACTATTAGCACATGCGGATGGAGGTTGTGGGGGCATGGACTCACACTCTTTTTTATTTTATTTAAATTAATAATTTTTATTTTTATTGATTTAATTCATTTACGCCCCCATACTATATAATATATTTACTTTTGCTCTATACTAAAAAATTTTCTAGATCCGTCTCTAACTATTAGTCGCTTGAACTTCCCTTATCTATCCACACTCCAAAGACACTTTAATAGTTTAAATTCCTAAATATAATACCTTTAAACCACTCAATTTTAGAATAAAACTTACATGGTTTCACCAACAAACCCACCATCATGAAAGAGCTCTTTATTCATGATTCTAAATTTGATATGAGTCAGCTTCTTCCACTGAGACGTTGAGAAATCAAACACAAACTTTTGGTTCCACAATGCCTTGTCCTTATCACCTGCTTCAATCCAAATAATTTAGTTCATAACAATAAAAGATTTTTTATTTATTTTTTTCTCTAGTGTTAAAAAAAAAAAACTTGAACCTTCTGATATTTTGCTTTTGTATTCTTTTGTTCCACATTGCAACAACACATAATAATCAGGACTTCCTGTAATCAAATATTTAAAAATTACAGAATTATTCATTTTGATATTTATTCAACATACGAATTACAAAAATTTACCAATAAAATTAGTGTGTGTGATTCCACGAGCATCAACGAGAAATACATCCAATATTCCTCTCTTCATATCTAAAATTAAGGAATCAAATTAACCAAGAAATTGAAAAAGAAAAAACAATACTCAAAAAGGCTTAAATAAAGTATAAAGTATATAAAACCATTAAGATTTTATATTGCACCATGACATTTATTTCTTCTTTGCAGGCTCTATGAGTTACTAAATAAAACATCATAAATCATGCATTTAAGAATAAAAATAAACAATTCTTGTAATAAATATCTTTTTGAGTTATATTTTCTGACTCGTAAAATATCAATCGGTTAATTAAAGATTTAGCAAGAAACTGAAGAAACAAAATCATGGAAAAAAATCAAAAATAAAAACAAAACACCCAATGAATCTGATAATCAATAAGTTTTGGTTTTAAAATACAGCCAAGTAGGTCTACTCTGGTCTTATATTGAATTGTCTAAAACCAAATAACTATTTCAGAGACTTTAACCAAAATTTTTTATATTGATGTTCTAATATCTTTAATATTTTATTTGTGACGTGTAAAATTATTTATTGTTAGTTTTTAGGTGGATCCGACCCAGGGAGGTCCTCCCTAGTTTGAGGGAAATTTTTTTTGTTACAATGTAAATTTTTTTCTAGCTCTCAAAAATTTGTTTAGCTTTCTAGATTTTGGTCTTAGGTTCTTCAGTGATCCGACCTCTAACCAAGCGAGACAATTCAGAGAAAAAAAGGAACTTTAAATTCAGAAAAATGGGAGAGAAATAGAAATTAGATAAACCAAAATTGAATGAACTAATATTTTTTTTTTAAAAGGGTTTCTTTAAAATTGACAGTCTACACGCTTGTGAATGCCCTCTCGATATGCCCGCAAAAATAAATAGTCCCAAAACTAAAAAACACATTGATCCGCTGACATAAAAATCATAATCGTGTGAACCAGATTGAACTCGGGCTGCAGACGGCCCCGCCCATATTGACAGCTCCACTCGGAAGAACCAGCCGTTATCAACCTATATCACTTCTTTTAATAGATTATGAAAAAAAAATTGTAGAACCATTGAACCACTTATTCCCTTAGCACACTGAGTGTAAATCATATTATTATACTGCGACATCATTAATAAAACACTGTTAAAAAGTTAAAATGCTAACAAACAAAAAAGTAAGACAAAACCCCAATTAGTTTGTGCTAAGATTAGAAACAGAACAAAACCAGAGTTAAGACAGTCTGATTAATACATGTAATCTAATTTTCATGTACAAAACAGCACATTGCTTTTATAGAACCTAAAAAAAAAAACACAAACACTTAAATCTGATTCACATATTCATTCACACGAGTCAAGCCTCATTCTTCCTTGAGACTCTTTTGAGACAAGCCAAGATCTCTACACAACTCTTCATCCGGCTGCAAACTTCCAGGTATTGCACCAAAAGCTAATCTCGATGCTTCAAATCCCGACATCAGAAAATGAATATACGCCGACATATCCTCCAAGTTTTTCCCTACACTTATCGTCGAAGCCGCGAACAAACTTCTATTCGATAAGTTCGAATCAGCTCTCGATAACCGGTTAAGATCCGAAGCTCTTAAAAACCGTTCCGTTGCGGCTTCCCAGGATAGTTCATGTCTTTGTTGATCTGTTAGTTGATATGGTTGTTCTCCGAGAGCCTTGAGAGTGGCTTTGACGAAACCGGTTTCGTCGTCGTAGATTCTGCAGTTGGGGAATTGTTTGAAGAACTCGTTTGATGTGTGGTTTGCACAAACTACTGTTTTTCCCATCGCTAAGGCTTCTGCGGTTGTTGTGCAGACCACATCCGTCGTGCTCGGGTTGAGAAACACTTTATAGCTGAAATAGAAGATCGAAAAAGGTGCTTAAGTTTATTTTCCCCTTAACTATACCCGGTAAAACCAGTTCCATTCTAATTTTAGACTTTGTAGTTGTACTTCTTCAGCTATTTATTACGTTAAAAAACCATATAAACTTTGATTTAGAGCTTAGTTATACATTAATAACTGCAACCGAACGTCATTTATAATCGGCATGAAACCCATATAACCTGACAAAATAACCTATTCACCCAATAAAAATGTTGTTTCATCAGGTTTTTTTTTTCCAGTTTTTGGACCACTTTTAAATGACGCTTAAATCACTACAAAACATTTGGACTTTTAACTCCTAATCAAAGTTTATGTGGTTTTTAGACGGAAATAACAAGGTCTTAAATTAGGGTGGAACCAGTTTTACAAGATATAGTTGAATGGAAAAGTTGCCAAAAAAAANCAAAAAAAAAAAAAAAAAAAAAAGTTGAATGGAAAAAAGTAAAGTTAACCCTAGATAAATAGAATCCAATAGGCGGCAAAGGAAATCGACTCGGGGCATTACTAGAGAAATATAAGAATCTATTTTACAGGCAACAGTATGTATAATTCATATGTTTGAAACTAGAGACTTACTTGTGAAATAGTGGGTCGGCATGATCATGTCCCGGGTAAACATTAACCTTTAGGTTGAGTTTTCTAGCTGCTTCTTTGATCTCTTCAGAGTCTTCTCCATTACCGTATAAATCAACCTCTAACTCAGCAAGTTCCTTTTGGTGTTTCTGAAGTAGTTTAAGAAGTTCCTTGTACCCTTTGCTCCACACCATCTTACCGATGAAGTATGCGCCTTTAGTGAAGGGCTGCTCCTGGAGCTTCTGCTGTTCTAGTTTTCTCAAACCGATCTCAAGAAATTTAGGGTTTACACCATGAACATTGTATACTATAGATTTAGGGTAGTCTTGAGTCGCAGAAGATAGTCTGATAACCTGCAGGAGTCGCATCATTAGTAACAGTCCTGATTCACATCCAAAATGGCTGGTCATTAGTAAGGGTGGACAAATGGGAATTCGGAACAGAATTTATTGGGAACGGGAATTCGGGAACAAGAATGAATGTCCCATCTTTGTGTCATTTATAATCCAGGATGGGAACGGGATGGGGCGTGATGGGAAATCCCAAAAAGATTTGACATTTTGTTACTTGATAATTAAAATTTTCAAAAGTAAACAACCGAATATGATTTATTTAATATCAAACAAAATGTTATTAACAATCAAATAAACCAAAATAATTGTTCAACAAAGACAAATTTAATATCTAATGACCAAAAAAAAGTATTCGTCTGTTAGTAATTGTCTACCAAATTCTATAAGAACTTAATTAGTTAGAAAACAAGTTTAAATTTACAAAAAGTATCAAAAAGTTAATTAATAAAATTATAGATATTACATAGGATTGTATATATGTAAATAAAAATATACGATTGTATAACATATGTATATAATTATATATAAATAACATTTTTATGTGACTTGAAACGGGACTTGGGATTCAGGAATTAAAAACTTCTCCCAAGCGAAAATGTATTTCCACATGGGGTGGGACGGGAAATGTGCCCACCCCTAGTCATTAGTCATGACTCATAATAAAGATCACAGGACAACAAAACTGCCTTGCTCCACCACAAATTAATTCAGTCATTGGATGTTTACTCTATAATGTCTTAGATATCAATATATTCACATAACTGAGCAAGTACCACATCATGTCTACTAGTGACTGTAAAAAATTTACCTTGTGGCAGTAAATGCCCACAACCCAACCGTTTAGATACTTGAGGATAAAAGCTTTGAGACTGCCTTGTTTCTCTCTCTTTACGTATTCCAAGTAGTTTGTGTGTACGATCCCTATAACGTAGTTGAACTTAGTTTTCCATTTTTTGCCATGATGAAACCATGTGAGATGCTCAGGCTCCTCAAGGACAGCAATATCTGCCTCATTATCAGGAATGACTTCTGATATATCCCCAACAGGAAGAATACTTCTTTTCTCTGTACAAAACTGCAATAAGACAATTTGAGTTGTTAAGGTATAGCACAGTTACAGAGTACTAAATAAAAATTACTTTCATTCGAAGAACCTGAAGAAAACTCAGCACAAGGCCAGATAAGAGCAGCATTTAACATGGAATTAATATTAACGGGCGCCAAATAATTCACATGCAAAATCAGATAAAAATTCAAATCCATCGCAGAATACTGAAATCTAGAAAAGATTTAAATCTACAACAATTTTCGTGAAAGGAGAGGTTTTCTCACTAGAGATTAACGAGAAAGGAAAGGAATAATGTGCATGAACCTTACATAAGTAAGAACTGATGTATATGCAGATTCATGTAAATTACGCAAAAGACATGACAGATCGAGAAACTACAGACGGTAATAAAACAATCTGTCTTAATAAAAGGTCGGAGACTCGGAGCCAAAAAGGGATCCTCATAAATATGAGCAAAAGTCAAACCATAGACATATGATCATAGTTTGACAAAAAAAAAAAAAAAAGATATATGATCATAAAATACACAGTTTCACATGCATACATACATACATACATATGAGATCACATACCATATAAACAGTAAGTACACAGAAAAGTAAGATCAAGAAAGATATCACACATAAGTTGAGAATTAAGATTAACAACAGCGTGTTGGCAAGGAAATGGCAAAAAAAGGGAAAGAAAACAACTCTATATAACACGAGAAAGTGAATAGAACGACTCTTAGAAACAAACTAGTATGCTTTTGGACCTTTGGTACCTAATTAAGATTATTGACAAATGGCAAAACTGATTCATACCTTTCCTGGATAGAAACGTATCTCAAAGCCTAAATGAAAAGAGACCCTTTCTTCAAGCCACTGACGAACATAAGCTTCTTGATCGGATGTGGAACTAAAAGTGATGTTATTTGGGTAGACAAGCTTTTGGTGCTTCACAGTGAGCCAAGGAACCACCAAAGTAATCCGTCTTTCCCCATCTTTTGCCAGGTAGGCAGCTCGGAACAGAGGATTAACAGCAGTCCCAGTAAGCCATGGAAGACTAGCTGTGGTAAAAATAGCAATGTGTTGCTTCTGCTGCTGTCTCGTCATATCATCTAAAGCTTAGAACTCTAGTGCTGAAAGATGGAAACAAGAATTATACAACTACTTTAGATATCAATCTCATCCAATTCCAAATTAACAAGATGAACTGATCCACCTAAAAACATGTTAGGCATCCATTTTCTATTAATAGAGAGTTTCAGCAGAAATCATCTTTTGCAAAGCTTCTACTTCAGGAACATCAAATTGACCAAAAAGACTAAAAAAAATCGTTAGAATGTTATCATCTAATTGATCAGATATCGCTTAAAATTCATATAATCTTCGAATTCAAAGAGCCTACAAGGTTGTTAGGAATTTGATAACGATCAAAATCAATCCTAACAAAGGTTCAAAGATTCGAAATCAAAATCTGAGAAAAGCCTAAAGAGCAAATCAACGCAAGTAGATACAAAGTAATAGAAAAAAATCTCCAGATTGAATCGAACATGAAGCCATACCTGGAGGATTCCAAGAAAGGTGGATTCGCTTCGATTTAGGGAAAAAAAAAGGCAAAAGCAAAAGCAAAGGAAAAACCTAGAGAGAAATAAGATGCTAGGGTTTGCTTGAGAAGGAGAAGATTCGTATCATCGTTTGGGTTTTGTTTACAGTTGAAGACTCAGGGCTGGGATCGTTCCAGTTCTATTCGAAGACTTGCGTAGTCAAGACTTCGTGCCATTTCCTTTTCCACGTTTTAAACGTCATCAAGTTTCATCATCATTGTATAACGAACTGGACGCCGTTTCTTTCACATAAAAACCTCGTAAAGTTTCACTCTCCAAGTTGAATACGGCAGATTTGTTGGATGTATATTTTGTATCAATATTCTAGTAATTCGGTTTATAAGAACTTGAGAACCATATATGAACCCACATACAATTTGGTTTTTTATTTGTTCAGATAGTTAAAAGTTTGACTCACAATCCATATATGAATCACAATCCCGTCGGATAATTTAAGTTAATTTAATAATATTTGATTAATTTTTTCCACTAAATTTTAGTAAATGGTTTGTGATTTCATAGATGAACAGTTAAAAAGACAAAAGAAACAAATCCAAATATTCTAAAAAAAACGTCACTTATTAAAATAAAGAGTTTTTTTTTGAATGAAATCTGACCTTAGAACCACTGTAGAGCCAAAATGCTTCAAAGAATATAAGAAAAACCTATAGATATGTTGGAGCCATATATACTTAATTGCAGATTCTCAAAGCACTCATTTCTAAAGTATGTCAAAAGTCAAATCACATTATAATGTTTCTATTGGATCCTGCCTTAGATAAACCCGACCCGACCCAGATACACTGATCAATTGGATTTTAAAAATAACATAGGATTTCTTAATTTGGGAAGATTCCATGTGTTTGACATGGCAAAGACAAAAACAGATTATTATGGTCACAGTACATTGAAAAAAGGGGTTTTCATGCTCACATTATCTGCAAAATAAAAGATCCAAGCAAAAGAGTTCTTTCTCTGGTCAAAGCAAATCGCTTTAATGCTCCTTTTCGTACTCGTCCTTGGTTCCAAAGTTCTTGCACCAGATCTGTGACGGAATTGGACGTACCGGCATATGTGGCCTTTGCTGAAAATCAAACAAAAAAGTGAAAACTATATAGTATGGAAATACACCACTACATAACAATTTAAGAGCTTGACTATTCTTGTCACAAGGGACTATAATGAAGAAATGTAAGTCATCAGATTAGATTCCAGAATCAAACTACAGAAAAATCATCAATAAACTCCCCCTAGAGATGTTACACAAACATACAACATAAAGTAACACGGTGATGAGAAACATGGTTGCAAATCAAAATCATGTCATAGACAAACATCACAAATAGACAACCATTTGCAAAAATTCAACAATATATATATACCATTACGGATACAGTTGATGACGGATGAATCATTGGCTATGACTATAACAACTCATGAAATAACAAATGGAACTAAGTACTAAGGAGATTGTTTTTCATTAGAATGTTCTTCAGGACTGCCTGCTCATGACACATACAAACCAAAGCTATCTTTTTAAAATAGATTCACACAAAACTGTCATTATCAGAAACATCCAAATTTGCAGGACATGTGCAGCAAAACATATCTACTGATAAGCCACATAAAGTTCCCTCAAATCTGCATAGTAATGATTATCTTTTTCTTATTTTCTAATCAAAATTCCTTGCGAAAGAGATGAAGTATACCTCGAGCTCTGCAGACTTCATGGCAATAGGGATGCAAACAAGGAAGACGCCGAACATAGCTATGGCGGTATTCCGGCGCCAATGTTTAGGCCTACAATAAGGTCCACCAGACATACTCCAAACTTTAGCTCTGAAATCGCCACCTTCTCCTCCATGTCCATGTTCAGCTCCTCCCATTTTTTTTTTCCTAGATCGGATCGATTAGTTACACCAAAACACCAAATCCGTTTCCTAATTCGATGACCAGATCGATTAGTAACATAAAAAATCAAACCCTAGCTTGTTAACATCTAAATTACTACTGAAATTGATGGCAGATTCTTCGAATTGATTATCCAAATAGCATGATTCAAGGTTACTGAAATGAACAGAGATCGACGTACCTTGGCGAAATCAGAAGGGTCACAGAGAAAGAAGATGAGAGACTTGTTGTACTACTTCGTTATATCTGAAATCTGATTGAACTGAGTTTTTGGCATTTTTCTGTAATTTATTTATACGAAGCCTAATGTGTTGTTGGTCTTCAATGGCAATACGGTCTTTTCCTCGCTAGAAATACCAAAATTAAAACAGCATATGGTTCACATATAGGGCTGTCAAATGGCCGGGCAGGCCGCCCGCGGTTTTTTTTTAAGTTTGCGGGTTAAATGGGCGGTAAAATTTTAGATCATGTGGGTTTACGGTCAAAAATGTGTAAAACAATATGATATCCGCACAGCCTAGATATGGGCCGACCGCGGTTTGGACCGCAGCCCGCGGACCAGCCCGCAATTTTTTCTAATTTTTTTTATTTTTTAAATATGCAATTATCTTTACTAAAATTTTTAAAATATCAAAAATAAAATTATTTTTAGTGGATTTTATGGTTTGGACGGGCCTTGTGATTTAGGTANCGCAATTTTTTCTAATTTTTTTTATTTTTTAAATATGCAATTATCTTTACTAAAATTTTTAAAATATCAAAAATAAAATTATTTTTAGTGGATTTTATGGTTTGGACGGGCCTTGTGATTTAGGTAGGTGTAGCTTTTGGGCGGGTCTAATTTTTGGGTTTTTTAAATGGTTGGCGGATTTGGGCTAAAACCGCTAGCCCACGGACAAATATGGGTGGACATAAAAAGACCCGCTATTAATTTGGGTTAAAAAAGCTGAAACCTTATATGCTCCGCCATGGCCGCCCGTCCGCATAACCCATGGGTGGCCCGCCTATTTGACAGTCCTATTCACATATAACTGAAAGTCTATAGTTTTGTAAATTGTGCGGGCGGACCGTCCGTAATTTTGAAGAGAGGCATGTGAGTTAGTGGGTGTTAAAGTTTAAGTCCAAAAGTGTTTACAGTAAAGAAAATGTTCATGTGTTGTAATTATGATCGTATTCACATTCGGTGATTCTGAACTTGTCTACAAATTTCTATATAGATTTATTCACAATCTAAAATTTGTAAATTTTTTAAAAATTATAATTAGTACCTAATGCATAATTTTAATCCAAATAACCAAAATACATTAGTTTCTTTATTTTTAACTAAAAATAATGTGTTAGGGCAAAAAAAAAATCCAAAAAGTGGTTTATAATAATACGGGATAACTTTATATTTCACCCCGAACTATACCATTTGAAACTCAGAAAACGTGAATTTTTTGGCTCTTTATTTTTCTACATGAACTTTATTTTTCATTAGAAAACATTATACACTATACAAAAAGTTGAGAATCAACCCTATTAAATTGATTTTTGAAAAAAATGATTAAAACAACAGCAAAATAGCGTTTTGATTGCCGTTTTCGGACCCGATTAGAAATTTTGGGTTAACAGAAATAAAATGGTAACTTAATATTCCACCCAAAACTTTTAATTAATAGAGTTGATTATCAAATTTATGTATAGTTTGAGGTATTTTTTAGTGGAAACATAAAGTTTGGGTGTTTCCTAATGACAATATCAAGTTTGGGGTGGAATATCAAGCTACCATTTTATTTCGCTTAACCTGGATTTTCTATTTAGATCTGAACTTTTTGTATAGTTTAAGGTGTTTTCTAATGAAAAATAAAAGTATATGTAGAAAAATAAAAAGTCAAAAAGTTCGAGTCTTCTGATTTTGAATTGGTATAGTTCAGGGTGAAATATAAAGTTATCCCTGATAATACTGATTATTTAGGCAAAATCGCAAACTGGAGGCAATGTCCGTTTACCCACGGAATATATGGATTTAAAATCTAGTTACTATGACCGTACGATGTAGTACGAGCTGGGCTTAACCGCAAATAGTCTGTCCACTTGACAATTCTAACCGAAACACGTAGCTTCAGTACTTACAAACAACACGATGTTTGCCTCTCTAATTCGGGAACGGTGTGAAGGTTTTTCATAGCCCTCGTTAATTCCTGATTCCTTAGGTTTCCAAAGTATACGCCTGAAAACACGATGGCTTACGACGGAGCAGATCAAAGCCGTCGCTTTTTCGTCGCCGTTCACGTCGGCGCCGGATATCACGCAGTGTCTAACGAAAAATCTCTTAGATTAGTCATGAGACGTGCTTGCCTAGCCGCTTCGACAATTCTTCGCCAGGTTCCAATTTCAGTTGTATTTTTACACACTCAATTTCTTACGAAAAAATCCCAAATCTCTAAATCAAATACGTACGATGGTCGTAAAGATACAGCATAACATATCTCAATATGTGATCTTTCATCTGCCTGTTGAATATTCAGGATTCTGGTGAGTGCATAGATGCTGTTTCAGCAGCCATTGAAGTCCTCGAGGTACTTGTTGGGTCTTTTTCATTGATTAAAGAAGAAATAACTCTGTATATTTTGCTCCTAGTGTCTGCAAATAGATGTGTCAAATGGGCGGTTTAGCCCATACGGGCTTTCTGTCAGAAATGTGTATAACCTTATCCGCACCGTTGGTTTGACTGCTGGCCGCAGACAATTGTTGATAGCGGGCTTGTTTGCGGGTTGTTCAAAAAGTTATTTTTTTCAAAATTGCATAATTTAGTTTGCCAAAATTACATATTGTTTGGGTGGGCCTTGTGATTTGGGCGGGTGTAGCTTAAGAGCATATGG
>OVAW01000748.1:149-12231 GCA_900406365.1 Heliophila coronopifolia | reverse complement strand
TATGATAATATTTTTAAAATATTATTTTGGAAAAAAACCTTAATGGNAAATCGTTATTTTAAATTTGTTATTTTTTATAAATATTTTCGTATGATAATATTTTTAAAATATTATTTTGGAAAAAAACCTTAATGGATATTCTATTTTTAGTATTTTTTCAATGGCATAACCTGTAATTATTTTATTTTTTTAAGGTATTTTTAAAATATTATTTTGGAAAAAAACCTGAATGAATATTCTATTTTTAGTATTTTTGTAATGGTATAACCCGTAATTATTTTGTTTTTTAAGGTTTTTTATCAAAAATGACTGTGTTTTAATATATAGTAGATGTATAACGCGTTCACTAATATTATTGTGTTATTTTAATCTAAACCAAAAGTCACCTTTTTTATTTGATATCTCCAAATCATCTGTAATAGTTTGTCTCGCTTCCCCATTGTTCTCTCCCAATAATTACCGAATTTTATTGGATAGATATTTCCGCTTAGTGCCGGTAAATTGCTCTGAAATTATTTTTTTTATGTGTCGTATTTAAGCTATTAGTAGGGATGGACAAATTAACCGGACCCGAATTATCCGAACCAAATCAATCCGAATTTTGATATTTGGTTCGGATTTAGATACATCAATACATTCGAATGGTTCTGTTTAAAGAAAAAAGGATATTGGTTCAGTTCGGGTATTATCCGATAACCAAATTTGTACCCTAACTATTCAAATTTTTAGATAATCCTAATTATTTATTATTTTATTTTAATTGTCTAGCATCTCCAACAAACAAAAAAAACTGCTTAGTTCTTATTTTTACTAACCCATAAATCTTTGTTTAAAAATTATCAATAAAATCACAAAACTATTTACTTAATTCAAAAAAAAATTAGAATATTTTTCTGATAAATTTAAACAAATATTATTGACTTAACTTATATTATCCGAATTAACCAAATTACCGAAATAACTCGAGTTGAAAATAGGTACTTGTATGTAATATCCAAACTAAAAAGAATTTTTAACTACCCGAACCGAACCAAACTGAATCTTTAATAGTCCTAATTGCATATACCCGAATTACCCGAAATCCGAAATATCCAAACCAAACCAATCCAATCCAATCCAAATAACCATACACCCATCCCTAGCTATTACTTTGTGGCATTCGATAAAATCATCATGGATTCGTAGTGGTTATTGAACTGAGAGGATGTGAATATAGTAATTTTGATTAAAATATCATTAAAATATTCCGAAATCTTACACATCTCCTTCCTCATCACCTATTATTCGACTTCTTTAGTGAATGTTCCTATGACATGTTAGACTTGATTCTTCAATTAATTAATTTTTATTTATACAATTATTTATTTCTTCTTATTGAAGAAATAAAAACAAGAGGTCTAAAATCATAACTCTCTGCCTTTATTCCAGATAATGAAGACTTCAAGGTAAGGATCTGGTGAATAGAGCAGGTGGAATAGTAAAACAATCTCAATTGTTAAAATATCTTTTTTTATTTTTCAAATGAAATCTCTACAGCCAGGGGCGGATCAAGAAACTTATTTAGTATGGGGCAAAAAAAAAACAATTTAAAAGAGTGTGGGGCATTTAATGAGAATTTTATTAAAAATTAATGATATTTCGCCTAAAAATAGTTAAAAAAAAAATTAATGACAATTTTAGATGCAAATATTTTTGGTTGAAATCTTTACATTTTTTTTTAGGTAAAAATTGGCAACATCAGGATTAGATTAGATGCTGATGGAGACAATATTGTTGCTTTTGGTTTGAATCTCGACTTTGAGTCCTAGAGGGATACTGTCGAAATTTTCAAGGTTAGTTTTTAAATCTACCAATTAGATTATATATAAACTTAACATATCTATATGTATAGTTATACTGTACCACAAACCAAAATCTTAGTATATACTTGAAATGTATATTACTATCTAATTATTTGAAATCACAGATAAACAGAATAATTATTTTTATATACAATTATACTTTCACTAATTTTTTATAAATGTGTATTATTATTATTATTATTTTACTTAAATATTTTATTACTGTAAAAAATGAAATATAAAAATACACATAAGATGTATATATTGAAAAATAAAACTTCCAAACTTAAAACTATAATAAAATATATATTAAAAATTTACTCCAACATTTGTATAAATAAAAATTCAACAAAAATAATAATAACTTACATAAATTACATAAAAGTAAAATAATTTATGAAACAATAATAAATCCGCGCATGGCGCGGGTTATCATCTAGTAATGTTTTAAAACATATAGCATAATAAAAATCATCTATCCAAAAATAGCATTAACAAAAACTGAAAATATAAAATTCCAACGCACAAAATATGGTCAAACACCAAGTGTAATTAGTTCAAGTCGAAATGTATCATTTTGCAAAGTCTTAAGATCACAAGTTTGAGTCCCTAGCTTGGGTGGGAATACGAAATCTACGGTCAAATGAGAGTATATTGTGTTTAGCTAGTTTTCACACATATAAAATGATTTTTAAATTTATTTCTTCAACCGGGTAAACTTTTATATGTTTATATTTTAGAGATGAATTGATTTAGAACTAAGTTTGTGTCTAATTAATAGTTTGACAATATAATTCTTTTTTTTTTACCAGATTAATGTTATATATGAATGCTAAATTTAGAGAATAGTATGAAAACAAGTTGAGCATGCATCATATCTATTACGGTCAAAAGACATACCAATTTCTCAGTTAGACTTCTTATAAATTTTTTTATCACACAGACACCTTCTCGTACATTTTTTTATTGAGATCGGTATACCCGAATTTTTTATCAAGGATGAATTGATGTAATGTTACATTTTTACAAAGGGTATATCTAAAAAATGTTTGGTGAAAAGACAAGATATCCTACTCGGTTAGTTTACAATATTATACTATATTATATAGTATGATTTATTGAGTTTTTCTTTTACATAGAGACCATTAATTGCAATTTTCTTGTTTGACATTTTGGATATATATTAAAGCAATTTTATGCATAATATATTGAAAGACTGCAACTTGGCTGTAAATTTTATATAAACTCAAATACTCAATTAACAAAGACAACAGACAGTCAACATACAATAATAATTAATGACTTTTTTAATAACAAAGAATATAAAATAATAATTCCGAATATGATTATATAAAAATTTAGAATGATAAACACATCTAAGCTCAGCTGTAAAATTTATATACAAATCAATAAACAATGACTATATAACGACTAAGACTGAAAACATGAAATATTAGTTAATGACTTTTCTATAACAAAGAATATAAAATAACAATTTATATAAATCTCTGAATTTGATTATAACTATATTTTAAAATGATAAACACATCTAAACCTTACCTGTAAATATTTATCAAGCTGTATATATTGAAGAGGAAACAAACCGTATTCTAAGCCATGATTTAGTAGGTTTCTTGAGGGAAAAATCGACTGTAAATAATTTCACATATTTACTTTGTTACCTCAAAAAAGTAATGGTATAAATATTTAACATTTTTTTAAAAATACCTATGAATTTTGTTAAATAAGTACCAGTGTTATAAAACTAATATTTCACAAAACCTCTGTATATTATTAAGTATTCAGTTTTTTTTGTTCCACGACTTAACTTTAATTGTTAGATTAAAACAAATAGAGAGTGATTCTCTGTTGTTTATCATTTTATGATTTTTCACGAAAATTCTTTTCATTTCAAATTTTTTCATTGTTATACAGTGAAGAATCTAGGAGGCTAAAAAATTTTACATAGAATTTTTTTTACATGAAATTTGTTTTTTTTTTTGCTGGATTTAGGAGGTATTGAAGCCCTCCCTAGCCCTCTATGTCCTTAGTTATTAATCATTTGACGATTCCATTATTCGATAATATATTTGACATAACAAACATGTATACAAACGATTTTAAAATAGTAGTTAAACTCAATGTTAAAAGTTGAGAACTTGAGATGACAATTAATNAAAAATTAAAAAAAAAAAAAGGAGGAAGTTGACCAAAAAAAAAAAAAAAAAAGAGTAAGGAGGACAATAACAAAAATTTGGTAAACTAATTATTTTTGGTGAATGATTATATTTTACAAGTAATATCCAGTTGCAGTAAAACAATTTGTCTAAAAGACGCTATTAATTATAAAACAATTGGTAGATGATATTTGGAAGAAGAAGAAAGAATTAGGGATTGAGGTTAAATCGATATGAAATGATCATTCACAAAATATCTTTCTAATTATTTTGTGTATTTTGTAATATAAATTATCTTTTTAATACACTAATTAATTATAGCGTCTTTCTTCAAACAATAACTTCGTTTGTCTGCGATATGTGTAGTAAAATTTTGATATTTGAAAATTAGATCGACAGATAAACATCTAATTTCAGTAAGGCAAGACCATATAGATGCTAAAAATATTAATTTAACAGGAAAATATTAAAAAAGAAAAAAATTCTGGAAAGTAGGGGTGGTCATATTTCCCGAACCCAGCCAGAATTTTTTCGAACTGAACAGAGTGGAAAGATAGAAAACATTG
The DNA here is from genome assembly GCA_900406365.1 of Heliophila coronopifolia. NCBI lineage: Eukaryota > Viridiplantae > Streptophyta > Magnoliopsida > Brassicales > Brassicaceae > Heliophila > Heliophila coronopifolia. The sequence goes on along the minus strand of OVAW01000748.1, from coordinate 7,647 downwards.
TTGATAGTAGCTAGGCAGAGCGTTTTTAATTTTTTTGTTGTATGTTTTTACATCTAAATTCATAAGTTTCATGGGCTAAGGCCTAACAAGATCGATCTAACTTAAGAAATAGAAGTTTCAGAAATTTTATCGAAATGATTATGTTATAGTGATCGAGTACATGAAAATTGATATACTCCGTAATGTATTCGAATCTGTTTTTGTTTGATTTTATTTTAGTTTTGGAATTTAGTGTTAGACCCAAAAAACCTATTGGACCGGGCTTTTGTGGAGCATTCTACTATTTTTAATTAAAATTTTGGTAAGTGATTATGTTTTACCAATGAAATTTTCCAAAATTTGTTAATTTCTATGTTCCATAAAATATACAGAATAATAAAGTTTGTGTTTTCATTTCAAATTGTAGTTTAATAGATGCAATTCAAAATAATTTTTTATTCCATGAATTAAATACAAGAATCCAGCTGAAATAGGATTGTCTCAAATTATTAGAAAAAACCATTCAAAATGTTTCCTAAATAGTTTTTGTACTATGGTAAGAAAATTTCAAAATAATTTGGGCCATAACTGTTGAAAAAAATTAATTTTTTTTTTCAGCAATTTTTTTCTAAATAAATTAATATTTGATTTAGGATTATATGTGACTGTTTCACTTGCATGCAGACATTAAAAGACGGTTACAAGTTGTAGGAGAAAGTTATCATTGATGTTTCAACGTTTGTTTTGTTTTGTTTTGTTATGTATACGTAAGTTTCATAATTATTACGTAATGTTTGGTTTCTACTCGAAAACTCTCTCGAAATGCCTACAAAAAAGCATCTAAATCTGTAGAAGATCAAAGAATCAATTACATGGAGAAGAAGACTTTTAATTACACAAACTTTATTCAAGTTTGCCGATTCATACATACGTTAACTATTTCAATTAGTTTGTTCAAATATTATGTAATGAATCGGAAAATTCACAAAGTCAATATTTTTTAGAAATTTATTTATCGTGCAAATAAAAATATATTTAGACATATTATTTTAATATATAGATAAATAACAATATTATTAATTAGGTAGTACTAAATATAGTTTTTATAATTAAAATGTTATTTACAAAAAAGCATGTCTTTTGTTGTAAATTTTAATTTGTTACAATGCCATAAATAAATATATTTGCATGTGGATACAATTTTTAAACACTAAATCCAAACATACAAAGGAACTATGTTTAGATGTTTTATCTGATGTAGTAGATAGTCTAAAAAAAAAGCATGGAACCCTATTAATTTTGTTGTTTTTGTATGTTTTTAACATCTAGATTTATAAGTGTCATGGGCTAAGACCCAACAAAATTGATCTAACTTAATAAACAAAATTCTAAGAAACTTTATTTGTTATGTTCCCTAAAATATAATGGAAAAATAAATTGTGTGTTTTCATCTCAAACCGGTAATTGAATAAATGCAATGCAAAATAATTATTTATCCCACAACTTAGAAACAACAATCTAATTAAAACAAGGCTGTCTAAACTAAATGAAGTTTATGTTCAAATTTTTTTATTAAATAGGTTTTTACTATTGTAAAATATGTATTCTTAAAAATTATTTGGGCCATAGTTTTTATAGAAATTTAAATTTTCCCTTAAATTTGTACTTTATTCGAGACTCTGTGTGTGACTGTTCCACTTGCAAATACTCATTCCGAGTTAAAACAGAAAGTTATCTTTGATGTTTCAAAGTTTGTTTTGTTAAATATTTTTACTTGTTTTACAAGTAAGTTTCATAATTGTTTCGTTAAGTTTGTTTTTTACTCGAAAACTCTCCCGAAATGCCTATAAAAAAAGATGCATCTAAATCTGTAGCTAAGATCAAAGAATCAATTACATGCTTACAACAAAAAAAAAAAACATATATATATATATATATAAAGTAGACAATATTTTTTTAATAATGACACATATGAAAACAATAAATACATTAATTTAATCAATGATCCGTAAATTACGCTTGCAACAATGATGTGACATGTGAATAGAAGGCTTTCATGTTCGATTATATACTGCATTCCATATTATATAACATGATTTATCAAATTGGTACTTTTTATAATTATGGGACCATTAACTGCAACTTTCTTGTTTGGCGTTTTGTAAATATATTAAATAAATATTTTTTTTTGTCACTATTAAATCAATATTTATGTATTGTAAATCATGTTAGTTAGTGAAAAGACTCCAAACTTAGCTATAAATTTAATATACAAAAATCAATAAACAAAAACTAACGACTAAGAAATACAATAAAAATAGTGAGAAGGACGAGTAAAATATTGACTAATACATTTTACAACTGATATTTTTCAAAAAAAAAGTTTCATAACATTTACTTGTTTTACAATTAAGTGTCATAGTTGTTTCTTTGTGTGTGGTTTTTCGTTTGACATGTTTCTTAATTTTTGTGTCGTTTTCGTAATATTTACTTTAATTAGTTTATGGTTCTAAATTCAGTAGTTATGATTGAATTAATTAATTAAAATAAGATTAATTAAAATATGAGAAAAATGTAAAAAATACTTCGAACTATCTGAAAAATGCAAGATAAACCTCGAACTATTTTCAATGTAAAATAAACTTCGAATTTTATTAAAATCAGCAAAAAAACCCTCTAACTTTCCAAAAATGCAAATAAAACCTCGAATTATAAAAAAAAAAATAAGCCTTGATCAATATAAATTGTAAATAAACCTCGATCTATATAAACTATAAAATATACCTCGATCTTTTTAGAAATATGCATAAAACCTTTTCATTAACACTTAAATAAATATTATTTGTTTTCTTATAAAAGAAAGTTAATTTTTTTTTGTTTTAAAAAATTATAATTTTTTTTCTAAATTAACATTTAATCAAACAAAATAACTTATATTTTACGTTTCAAACCAATTAATATATTTTCTTTTCACATTAAACTTGAAAAAATGTTCAAAAAGTTAAAAATAATTGTGATTCATAAAAATGTTTCACAGCAGAAGAAAACTAAATATTTTTTCTAAAATAATTATGTTCGTGTATTTCAGTAAACAACTAATTCTTTTCTTTTTCGTTTACGCTTTTTTTTTTTAATGTTTCTCAACTTTTTTCTTAATAATTTTGAACAATATTATGTACGGTGTGATAAAAAAAATGATTGTTGCGTTTGAAAATTAAAGTAGACATGACATTGTTTGGTTAAATGTTAATTTCATTAAAAAAAAAAAATTATTTAACAATTAATGTGTCTTTTAACATTGTTAGTGTAAAAGTATAATTTTAATGTTTTAATAAAATCGATGTTTATTTTTAAATTTTATATAGATAAACATTTATTTTGCGGTTTGTATAGATATTTTGGAGGTTTTACATAAATTTAAGGTTTATTTTGCATATTTTTAATAATTTCAAAGTTTATTTTGCATTTTATAACAAATGTTTATTTTTCTGATTTTTATAAAGTTTGAGATTTATTTTGCATTTAATGTTGTTCGAGGTTTATCTTGCATTTTTTTTCAGATAGTTCGACGTTTTTTTCATTAAAATAATTTGGTTTTATTACTTTATTATTTTCTTATTAAAAATGGTTAACTGTTATTTTAATTTGACCATATCTAAACATTTAATAATACCAATTGACAAAACAAAAAAAAACACTTATTGTGGTTCAACTTGCAAGTATGAAACTTTAAATAATCAATGATGCGTAGATTAATCATTATAAATCTCAATAAAGCATCTTTGAGATTAACAAAAACTTTTTAATTAGTGGAGAAAGACTATGTTTATCATAATAAATAAACGTTTGTATACTAAATAGTTTGAACGACTCTAAATTTATTTCGTTTTTAATGTATAGTTTGTCTAAGATCTTGTAACCTAATCTTGATCTTGTATGAAATGGTTTATAAATTTGAAATGTNNTGAAATGTTTTGATAATTTTGTCGTTTTATTTCAAAATTACACTGAAAATTAATACAACAAATGTTTAGATAAGTAATATGGATTTATAGTAAAATTCTCACACTCTCGTTTTGTTTAAGTCGTCAAAATATCAGTTTTTTTTTAAAGAAAATTTACAATATCTAAAATCTTTTTATATTGTATTAAAAGTTAGAATTTGTAAGCACTGTGGAAAGATATCAAAAGTTTCAAATATAAAAAATCGGCTAAAATCAATGAATCAATTAAGTGCTTGTAATCATTTGTAATCATTTGTTTATATTTATTGTTATTCAATAACAACCCAAAAAATGACATGTGAACAGAAGCCGGCCGGCCTATGTGGTTAGTACTTGGTAGGTGGAGCATGTGCTCATCCAAATTGTTGTTTTTTTTTTATATGGTAAAATTCATTTATATTATTTAATTTCAACGAAATTATTATCTCATACTTTATTAATAAAAAAATAAATTTTATGTTCCATACATATTTTTTTTGATCTGCCGCCTATATGTAAAATGTGCTTAGTAGACTTTTGATGTTTCATTATTTACCACCTATCATATTTGATATGATTTATCTAGGGAGTTTTAATTTTGTATTTACGGGACATTAAATTCAACTTTCTTGTTTGACTTTTCGCAAATATGTTAAATCTATATTTACTATATGATTTTATATGTTATTATTATTTTTATTTTGCACAAATATACTTTTTTTTTTGCAATATCTATTTATGGTATTTAACTAAATTTATTTGTATTGAAAAAAAAATTATCTGTAAAATTATCACATTTTATATAATTGATACTATGCGTTGTGCATGATATTAATATATTTTCTTATAATTTTTGGTATAATTTTTTTTTCTAATTTTTTTTGTATATATAGAGTATTTGTTTTAATAATAATAATAATTAATTTTTGTTATAATAGTTTAATTATCTACATATTTTGGTTTATATAAATTTATATGATATTTATACTTAGATATCCCAAAATTTAGAAAAATTAACTGTAAAATAAATAATTTAAACATATAAATATATGTGTATATAATTTTGTTTTAGCATTTTCTTATAGAAAACAATAGTTGATAAAAAATTTATGTGTGTTTCTTAAAAACTTTGGCATATTTGTAATTTTTTTAAATATCATAATTTTGGTTTTTTTTGTTGACATATTTTTTATTTTTATATTCAAGTTTAAGCTTTTTTTTTTCCTAAATTTTGACATATTTGTTAGATATTTGTTTTTTTAATTTTTTTGTTGCTAACGTTTTTTTTTTTAGTTTTTTTTACTTCTTCAAAAAAAGTAATAAGAATTTAATTAATCAAACAATATTCAATTCATATATACTGTTATAAAATATATTTATGATGATTACATACCTTAGCAATTATAAGTATTGAAAGTGAAGAAGAAAACATTGATTAAGAGAATATATATCTTTGTATTGAAATATGAATACTTTTTAGTTATTGTATTGTATTGAATTGTATTTGTTGTTGTATTGAATATAGTTGTTATATTTGATATTATTGTTTACAATTGAGAACTCCTTTATATAGGAGAACAATGTAGAAGTTACAATGTATAAAGTTAATGTCGATGAGTTTCACATAGATTTATTGTCAAATGTTTTAAGAAGTTTTCTTTGTGTTTTATAACATATATATACTAAATAAAATGTAGATTACCAAAGCATTTTACATTAATTTTTAAATATTTAATATAAATAACTTTTTATTAATAGACTGAAATTAATATTATTTGCTAATTACTAAATATCTTTCTAGTAATTTAGAGTTTCTAATGACATTATATGTAATTGTTTACAAACTAAAAGTTAATTTTTGTTTAAAAAGTTTGTGATTTAATATATAGTAGATGTCTAATAAACCATGTTAGATAGTGAAAGACTACCAAAACTTAGGTGTAAAATTAATATATAAATAAAAAACAAAGACTAAAGACTGTGAACAAGAAGTATTAGGTAATGATTTCTGAATATAAAATAATTAATATATAATTATGAGTATTTAAATGTTAGATAGTGAAAGACTACCAAACTAGATGTAAATTTAATACACAAATCAAATAATTAAAGACTAATTAACGAGGACTGAGAACATGAAATATTAGCTAATGCTTTTTGAATATAAAATAATAAGATATATATGTAATTTTATGAATTTATTGTTAGATGATATTTAGGTTCGTATTAAATTAATAAAATTACAAAATATTCGTAGTTTCGTTCCATTCCGACCTCATCCAAACTTTGATTCAGACAAAAATGGATATGTATTTCAATTCCCAAATTTCTTTTTAAGAAAATACAGGTGGAATTATTGTTCGCGTACTCTATTGATATATGAGTCCAACAAAAACACAACAAATAGTATAACACTTAAGTATCAAAAAACTAAAGAATAATAATAAAAAAAATTATCCTACATCTAAAACTAAAAACTAGAATAAAATTAATCAAGGGGCCAACAAAAATCCAATACAGTAGGAATAGAGTATAAGCAGATTTAAAAGAAGCTTAAACTTTTAATATATGTCATCCACTTTCTTCTTCTTCTTTCTTCACGAAATTTTAAAACTTCTTCTTTCGTTGTTTCTTCTTTTTTTGTTTTCCTTCAATTAGTATACGACCATGGAATATGAGAGAGTGTTTCTACCTTTAATCCACGATCATCCTATGATTCTTTGGAATGATATGCGGAGAGGTCATTGTTGTACACTCTTCAAAGATGCTACTGAAGGCTACTTCTGCAAAATCTGTGACTTTTTCTTTCACAAGAAATGTGTTGAATCCCCTGAATATATTCAACACCCTTCTCATCCAGATCACACTCTTCGTTTACTTAAAACAAACGAAGATGCTCATGTATGTGATGTATGTAAGTATCGTCGAAATCTATTATATAACTGTAAGATCTGCAACTTCGATATAGATCTAAAATGTATCGATTACCCACCACCCGAGGTTATCGACGTTTCCGAGATGCATCATCACAAGCTCACCATTCTTAAGGACGCGATCCAGTTCGATTGTGATGCTAAGTGTGGGAAATATGGTTATGGGTTGCGCTACAAATGTCATGAATGTGATTTATCTTTCCATGTCAATTGTGTATGGGACCCATCCGAGGTAAACTACCCATCTGAGGTAAACCACTCTTATCACTCCAAACACCCTCTTAAGCTCTTCAAAGGTCAAACACCTTCTTACTCTGATGGAAAATGCAGTCTTTGCGAAAGAAAAATTGATGAAAAAACATTTTATCATTGTTCTTCTTGTAAATTCAACTTGGATTTGCGTTGTGTTTTAAACCCACCACCAAAATATCTTTCGGATTCGAAAACTCATGATCAGCAACTCACCCTTCTTCCAAGACTCAATTCTTTTACATGTAATGCTTGCGGTCTAAAGGGAGATCGAAGCCCATACATATGTGTTCAATGTGGTTTCATGATCCATCAAGGTTGTGTTGGTCTTCCACGTGTCATTAACATCAATCG
>OVAW01000746.1:0-12234 GCA_900406365.1 Heliophila coronopifolia | reverse complement strand
ATATATATATATATATATATATATATATATATATATAATTCCTTTGCATAACAAAAAAAAAGAGAGTACTCCATATATAGTTGGGGACGTAGATTCCACAAGTCTCATGCATTATTTATCATCTCTCTTTCTCTCTCTCTCTCTCGACAAGAACAACAAGAATGCCTAAAGGCGGATCTGAGCTCGCGGCTTCACTGAGAAAGCAAAACGCAGCCCCTTTCTCCGAACAACGCTTTACCTCGCCGGCATCAGCTTGTCCTTCCTTTAGAATTTACTACTACGACGGAGCCGCTGGTTCGGTCCCTTTCGAATGGGAGTCTCATCCAGGCACACCCAAACACCCTTCCTCTGAGCTACCTCCGCTACCACCTCTCACTCCTCCGCCATCTCATTTCTCCTTCGCCAGCAGCAACCAAATCCGCCGTGGTTCCAAAAAACCCTCCAAGAAAATCCTGGCACTCATCGTGACCAAGCTCTTTTGGTTATCGAATGATCAAAACAACATTAATGTCAAGAAACTGTCGGCTTCTTCACCGTCGGTGTCGGAGAGGGTGCTGATAGGTGATAATGAGTACGATCTGTTCAAGTTTCAGACAAACAGAAGATTTTCATCATTTGACTCTTCAGCTACTTCTTCCATGGACTACCCCATTCGTAGATCACAATCCACCTCATCTTGCTTCGGAATCCACAGATGTTTCCTCTCGTAACCTTTACTAGACCGAATTTGGATGGGACGTACAACTTTTTATATTTAAATGTTTTTCCTACATATATATATTGTGTATTCCTTCATCGTGATGTTCGTTCTTATTATTATTATACTTGTTAAAATTTAATCAATTTTGTCGGTAATACGAGACAAATTTCCAAATTTCATGTCTTTTTTTTTTTTTTTAATAAACAGTTACAAGAGTTACGTAATCGAATTAATACAAAATTATACTCCTAGTAATAAACTGTCTTTGTTTAAACACTGATATCCTTATTTAATTTGTCAGTGTAATTTATATATGGCTCCGTACGTGTGTACAACCATTTCTTACTTCGTGTTAATTTAGCTGTCTTCCAAGCAAAGAAAGACTTGAGCAATTAATGGGGTTTGGTGGTTTCTTTCTTCTTTTCTGTTTTTAATCTTTCTTCAGGTCTTCTTACAAAACAAAGTATAACTAACATTCTGCTAATATTTTTTCTCGCATACTTTAATATTTTGATGTTAATCAGGATATTATTATAAACCACACCCCAATTTTTTTTTGTTTATTCTTGGATATTCAAGGCATTATAGTATAATACTGAAATAAACAAATTAAAAGTTTATCATTAAATAAAGTCCTTATACGAAAAATGTCGGTTGCTTCCATTGGAGCGTGTTTCTCACTTGTCCATAATATGCGCGTAGAAAAAAATAAGTTAATAAGGAAGGGCCTTGCTACCGACGCTAGGAGGCCCCACGGGTCCCCCGTAATTAATGAAAGCCTAACAGTCTTCGATCAAACATTTACTTATTGGCCCATTTAGAAGCCTCTATTTGTCACTGAACTTTTACAGTAGAAAGTAGATTTTGTTTTGTGAAAATCGGATTCAAATGCGGGAGTCGATTTAGATTTCCCTCTATAGATATGAAGTGATACTCTCTACATATTCTTATCAAAACTCAAACTCTGATAGATCACATTCAGGTTCCTTAATAGTATAAAATTTTCCTAAATCAATCTGAGGACATCCGCGGGATGTTCGTAGCTAGGATTGTACGTCCTTAACTCTCTCTCTCTCTCTAAATAAACATCATTAATTACATCATTTGGGCTTATATTGGGCCTTGCTTTTACATATGTTGAACCTGTAAACTAATGGAAATTTATGAGAAATAAAGGCAAAGAACCAAATAATATACACAAATTTTTGTCACACTGTTTAGAACATTTTGGCTTTTGGTTACATAGAAACCAGCAGACAGAAACTTTTTTTAAATAGCTAATAACAAGCAAGGTAACGAACCACGAGCAAGGTCCCTTGGGACGCTCTCCCAAACCGTGCAACGTCCCATGTCCCACCCGATTGCTCCAAGACTGTAATCCGTAACAGTGAGCCATGTGTTGAAATATTCTCTGAGCTCAGTGACTACTCCATCTTTCAGCTTCCACACGTGCACCCAGTACACGTGTGAACCTTCCCACCCTTCTGCAATCACGAAGTCTTGACCAGGCACGACTACTTGTACACTAGATGGCTCAAACCTGAAGGAAACCTGGTTCGATGGTTCCCCAGTTAGTAGCCTCATCATGTGTTGACAATGGTGAGGTCCATGGAACCACCATTCAACGTCACTAGCAACCAGTTTGGCTACTGTCGATGTATCACCATGCTGCAAAGCTCTGTAAAGTAACTCCACAGCTCCTTGGTTTTTAAGTTCCGAGGTAAGTGTTAAAGAAGGCTCTACATTGTGTGCTTCCATTTATCTAACTTTTCTTTATTGAAACTTAATTAATGTATGTTTTTTTCTGTCAAGTTTCATGTCCCTTTTATAGTCCTCGCTAGGGTCATTTAATGAAGTTGTTCATTCTCACTTTCTTTCTTTTTTCGTCGTGATAATATTATAAGGTCGTTTTCTCCTAAAATTACAAGAGATAGTGTTTGGCTAGCATGATTAGTTTTTACCAGTTACTTTTACACATGGCCGTCTTTCTCCAAGTTTTTTGAGGATTCTGTTCAAATTTTTTATTAAATATATATATATATATTTTGATAAAATTCGGATCCTAATTTATGTATATATTTGAAAATTTCTTAAGAAAATTTTGTATTTTGATTCAAAGTATTTTTGCGACAATTTTATTTGAATAACGTGGAGACATTCAAAAGATGATGAGCGAAGTAAGTTGGTAAATAGGGTAAGTTTAAGAGAATTCGTAGTTTGAACCTGTCCAGATACATGTACACTTTTTTATTGTCTCTAGTGAACAATCAGAATCTTCCCACTATAAATTCGTCTCATTGTTCTGTGAATGAACTCAGTCACTAGAAATTGAATGAACAAAGTTTTAGTCGGTTTAGTGATATTACCTTTTGGTGATTAAAAAGTCTTTTTTTTTGTAATTTTATAGATTATATATAGTAGTGATTTGTTTCTGCTTTTGTGGGTTTTGATAGTGAAATGCCGAAGAGTCATATTATCAAAGGTTACGCACTAAACTTTATCAAAAGCTATTCTATTGTAAAATAAATTTGCAAGATGACCGAATTAAGCTCTATTATATATATATTATACTAAAGATAATAGTTATAGACTTATAGTATACTATAAAAGTAAGTGCAGCAGTNTAGACTTATAGTATACTATAAAAGTAAGTGCAGCAGTAAGCAAGCAAAACCGCTTATCACAAAATTGTTATCAAAATAACCTATATTTTTTAAATACTAACATCCAATTTACATGAACTTTGAAATTATATTGCATACCAAATGGGCTTAGTTTAACTGGAAAAATATTTTTGACGAAGTCTTAATATCATAAGTTTGAGTTACATTAAATATTCTTCAATTTGGAAGGAATTAATATGTTTTAATTTCGTCCCACAAAGATGTACGGTTTCGATCAAAAATTTTGAAATTTTTTTTAAAAAAAAGTTATCCACATAAAAATTTAATAATTTTAATATAACTTTATATAATTATGTGTTTCGTAATTTAGTTAAAAATGCCATTTTTAGCTTTTTAATTTTTTTTTAATATATGGCAAAATCTCTTGTATAATAAATTAATATTGGTGGAGAAAAATAATACTAAAAAAAAGAGGAGGAAATGTGTAGTCCACGTATCATCAATAAATGAGAAATGAGGCAATAAAGAGGCCAAGTTGGATCCAACTAATTAAAAGCCCTCTCGTGCACACTGTCGGGATTATGACATTCTCTCTTAATAATGAATTTTGTAGTACTATTCTGATCCTTCGACTTGCCCCCCATCCGTTTCTATCAAGTTCTGTTCAAAAACCAGCTGAGCTCGGTTAAGATAAACCGGTTTTTATGTCCACCTATATTTTTGTAGGGATCATGATTAGTTATCCTTTTTTTTTTTGTCACAGAACCATTAGAAATTAAAAATTACAAATTAAACAGATAGATTTGTGGTTCCAACGGGTGACCTGCGAAGCCGATTCTATCCAATTGATCAAAGCTCTCTCGTCGAATGAGTTAATATCATTGATTTATGGAAAGCTCATAAAACCTTATGCTTCCAAGTTGTAATTCCTTTAATTTGGATTGTTTAAAAAAAATAAAAATAAAATTCTTTTTTAATATATTATGTTGGAGTATAAGATTTTTTTTTCAAATTTCAAAGCACAATTAACTTTGTATTTCTATTACACCCAAACGAAAATAAATGTTAAATTTTGTAACTTTATTATTATTTTTTTAATTTTAGGCGGCCACAAGAACGTTAAATTTGCATGTGGCGAAGTTATGAATGGTAAAAAAAAATGATAAAAAAAGACACATTCAATACTGAAAATGATGGTTAAAAGTAGCATTCTGGAATTTGTCAGTTTTTAATTGGGTCGACTCCTTCGACCTCATTTCTCTTATCTTGTACCAATAATTTCATATATATTCTGAATAAATTCCATAAAAACAAATTCCAAGCCATAGGATTTTGTAAGTCCTGCGTCACCTAGCTTAGCTTTTTTGTTCCCTCCTGACTCGTGTATGAAATAAACTCGAAAGTAGTAATTAAGTTAGACAATTCTGAGCTGTATACTTTATTATAAATGAAATACAGACAAGTATGGGACATTGTGATCCATTCGATAAACTAATCTTGAAGGGGAAATTGTCAAAAACACAAGCCTAAGCTGTTGTAGCTGTTGTAGTGTTTCTTTCGTCAACTTGATACGCTGCGTTTCTGCATAACGCTGCCATTCGGTCATTTATCAAATCCAAACACTGATTTAGACTAAGTAACGGGCTGGGTCTATGTTATTGGACTTTAAAATGAAAATCAACCTGGCCCGACCATTTTGAACTTGCCACGTCTTAGTCGACCATTGTTTGTTTATAAAGACTAAAGATAGATGGGAGTAATCATATAATCTTAGATTGAAAGCCTGCGTGAGTCTATTTTCATAATGCTTCTTAACTGTTATACCAAATAACCAAAGTTAGATTAAAAGATAGACGCAATAATCCTCCTAAAGTCCTAATTATTAGTATTAAAAATAATTTAATTAATATGAAATGTGTATAATTAATACATAAACAAACTTGGGTGAAAAAGCTGGTTCAATACGCTTAACGATCTCAACCACAGCCAGATGAAGACAATATAATTGCATTGCAATCATTATATAGTTTATGATTCTAAGCAAAGTTATGATTCTAATTTTAACCAATTCACAATGATAGGAAATTATCTCGAAACCCAACGTAACAAAAATTTAAATTTTTTTTTTTCGATCATATATTCGTTCCACTAACAACACTATCCTTTTTTTTTTTTTTTTTTCTAAAGGGGTTTTTAAANNTTTTTTTTTTTTTTTTTGCTAAAGGTGATTTTAAATAATTTAAAGTTTGTAAGCAAGAATCTTGTCACAAACCGTTATATATATTTCTCACCTCTCTCGTTATCAAAAACATAATTAATACTAATGGGATTTACGAGATACCATATACGGAATGAGTACGGTTTGGCCGATAAACAACTCTACCGAGCTGCCAATAAGGAGGATCATGACGAAGCTTTGCTCGAAGGTGCATCCATGGCTGGACTTGTCGGCGTTTTGCGACAGCTTGGAGATCTCGCTGAGTAAGTCTCTCTCTCTTTGGAGTAATGGATAATGAAGGTAGATATGGATTCATAATTTAACATAAAGACTGCTCTTTTTTTTTGCTTGGTTTACCATATTAAGGTTTGCTGCTGAGGTTTTCCATTGCCTGCATGAAGAAGTAATGAAAAGTGCAGCAAAAGGAGATTGTTTGGCATTGCGTCTCCAACTGCTCGAAACAGAGTTTCCTTCAATCGAGATACCCAATCATTCGACCCTCTTTTATAATCCAGGCGACTCATCTTTTTATATTCTATAAGTCTTAAACTAATATCTAAACTATTCTCCACTCTTTCTAATTGATGAATTGATAAGTCCTGCAAATCATTTTCAGGCTTGGAATGGCAGTCTATTATGAAACCTGAAGAAAACTTGATATCCCCACGCAACTTGCCTCGTTGTATTTTAGATTCATATGAGGAATGCCGTGGTCCGCCACAACTCTTCCTTCTTGACAAGTACATCTTCTTTTGGTTCCTTCCATTTTCAGCACATCAAATTTTTATTTTTTTGTCTTACTGTCTTTTAGGTTTGATGTTGATGGTTTTGGATCTTGCTTGAAGCGCTATTCTGATCCATCTTTGTTGAAGACGCATACAGCATCCGCAATTGTAGCAACTTCTGATCTACCTCCTAAACCAAACGTATTCATCATTTACTATTTTTCCTTTATTTTGGATTTACTTTGCTTCATTCTAAACAACTTCTAAAAACAAAGATCTAACAAATTACGTAGAAGATCATCATTGCCGAGGCTGGAACCAAAGTTATTCTAACAAATTACGTTGAAGATCATCATTGCCGACATGTTTTCAGTGTGGAGACTGAATCTGAGATATCTTTACGTGCTTTATTGGAAGACCAATTCTCTTCCATCACCAATCAAGATATGGAACCCGAAGACATTTCTTCTGATATCAAACCTCTGATGCCATATACTATAGGACATATTCACATGGGAAATGAGAACCTCTCAGCCTCATCTTGGCAGGAAGACGCATTGGTCAACCCTGATCTTACTGGGGAGGATCCACAAACCATGTCTATCGTTGCAGATGATAGTGGTGAGCATGAGGTACCAATTCTTGATACTCAAAGACATGATACTGCTTTTGGAGGTCATGACAATCACAATAACAAGACTTGCCTAAATAATAAAGGCAGTGAGTATTGCTTACAAACACGGCAAGAGATTCCATCCAAATCCGGGTCAGGAAATTCAATGGCAGCATCAGTCGAGTCTCTCCCTAGCAGACTCTCTACAGAAGATGTATTACATACTGGCATCCAGAAGATTTGCTTGGACGTGTCCCTTGAATCCATTGTTCCCTTTATCACGTGCCTCCATGATTCATCTCAGGCAGATCCGGAGATAAGACCTCCGCTTCCCCCTCTTCCTCCAACACAATGGTGGATGGGGAAGCTGGTTGAGCCTATTAAAACACTTGAAACTCAGTTCTCTCCAGTGCCATCAGTTGCAGGCAGTGGGTGCAACAATTTATACAATCATAGGGTTGAAAACCACTATTTTCCAGAAGAATCTATAGTGGAAGGCGTGTCAAATTGTAAACGACAAACTACTCTGGTTGAACCGTCTGGAGAAACAGAGGAACAGTCTCCTTCAGAAATAAGTGTAACTAGGGACACATATTTGGATGACAATGAAAGTACACCAAATAAAATAGAAGAGAAGTCATTGTCCTCGGTATCACAACTCACAGCTGATGAAGAATTAGAAGCTAATTGGAAGACAGAAGAAATGGCACTTGAATGGTTTAGTCAGAACTTAAGAGAGCATACCAATCCTAACCCTGCAAAATTAGAAGATCAACATAGGTCATATGATGGGAATGAGAAAGCTGGAAAGCCTTGGAAGGAAAATGACTCGCTTGTAATTGACATGGTAATTATTAGTCTAGATCTCTATGGTTAATTCAATGGCGACTTTCTCAAGTTTTTTTTTTATTACAGTCGAGGAAGGTAGCTGAACAGAACATGACACAAGTTGGAGCTAGAGTGAACGATGAGAGTGATTCACTACTAGAGATCATACAGAGCAAGGTCGACGACTCTCTTTTTTAACTCTTTGCTTTTAGTTTTTTTTTCCCTATAGAACACCAACTAATAAAATACGTAAAAGCAGTCTTTCAACCTGAGACCAGTAGATGCGTTGGAGAGATCCAACTTTCAAGTAGCGGTTCCCATGACCACCAACTTAAAGGTGGCTGCAATTCTAGAGAAAGCTAATACTCTTCGACAAGCAATGGCGGGAAGTGACGAGGAACATGATTCAGATAGCTGGAGTGAATGAGTCTTAATTATTATATACGACCTGTTAGCACAACAACANATATACATGAACTGTTAGCACAACAACATGAACATATACGTATCTGATTATGAATGTGACTGTCGTCTATACCAATTGAATTTGAATATATTCGTATCGCTANTTATATACGACCTGTTAGCACAACAACATGAACATGAACATGAACATGAACATATACGTATCTGATTATGAATGTGACTGTCGTCGTATTTTAATATTGTCGTCTATACCAATTGAATTTGAATATATTCGTATCGCTATAAAATTTTATTTGAAATTTCTTTGTCCTATGAATCTGTGCTTTTAACTATTTTATCCAAGTTGCGGGAAAAAAAAAAAAAAAAAAGTAAAAGTCAAATTTCTAAGACTAAAAAGAGTCGACTTTTCTCCAAGTACGGTAACTGGTGGAGGTACGGTACGATCAGAAGAATATTCAGCCTAGGAGTTGAACCGGTCATTAGTTGTGACTTTGTAATATGTACTTCTGTCTTGTCTTTTGCTATGACGACTTGTTTCTCGATCAGTGCGCGCATATACCTAAAATTATTAAAAGCAGATGAGGACAAACTAGGGCTAATTTCGTCATTAAAACATTAGGTGCAGCCTCGATTCGTCCAAATAGCACCGCCCCCGGCTTAAACTCTTCATTGAATTCAATATACATATATATATATATATTTTTTTTTTATATATTTTTTTATTGCTGAAAACCATTAACTGTCTTAATTAGTTTGTTGTCTTTTGCTGTTTTAAACGGTAATATTTTTTTTTTATATAAATAATCCGGCGGGTGATATATGGTTCTAAATATACCCAGCTTTATTTTAGGATGTAATAATATAAATAATTGGGTCAGCTTATTTGATTATTGATTATAATATTACAAGCATTTGTGACATATGTGTATTTTGACATGTATGATTGCGTGTGTACATATCCTGCCCCTTAATTAAATATAAATTATAGAATTCAATCATGACCTAAAATAGTTTGGTCACATTAAGATTTGAAAAATCATACTATTTCTCAGTTTTTCTCGTTCAACATTTCTCGGTTTCCATTAACAGTTTTGTCTTGGTGCGAGCATTCCTTATTTTTGTAAATATGTCCATAGCATAATTACTTTTTTTTTTTTTTTTGAGAAAAGAAAAACGCAATAATTTGTTTCATAATCGCATAAATAATAAAAATTCTGATAAATGAGAAGATGCGTATATCGAATATTTGATCGTTAACTGACAATCACTAGTTATAAAGGTAGAGACAAGAATAGATACACATTTAATTTGTTTTGTTGACAAAACAAAAAAAAAGATTTATCTTCCGAATATTATCTTGGTCGGTTTTGTCTATATTTTCCAACAAAAGAATTTAGGAAAACCTATAATTTAAAGAAGCTGCTGGAAATATATTGAAATTCTAGTAGCTTGAAATAATTATTAAATAATAATTAAAAAAAAGGGGAAAGAAAGAAAGAAAAGAAGACTTCGTACTGTCCTTCCTCGCATGCTGACTCCACCATATACATTAATTTTACCTTTTACCTAACTTCTTGATTGCTACTTCTCTTTTTTTTTGCTTTTCCCTTTTTACCCCCCTTCCTTTTGTCCTTCATTTGTACGGTCTATATTTAATTACTTTTTTTTACTTGCAATTACACAATTGCCCTTTCTTTTTCTCTAATTTCATTACTAGTTTATATATATATATATATTAATATGGGGGTTGTAACACAATTGAAACAATTATCTTAAAAATTTATTGAAATTCTTATTGGTTGGTATTGTAAACTCAGTATTCAGATAAAACTCAGTATATCTGAAACAGATTTCTTTGTCATAATGAAACGTTGGATATGCTTTGCTATTTTAATTTCTTAATATTTAAAAATATTATATATATATATATATATATGTGTGTGTGCTCGAATAGAAGGATATTTTGGTAATTTTGGTATGTAGTTCTCCTTAAATGCATCGTTCGATCTTCGCTGTCTTATTTAGTATTTATTTATTTATGTTATTTTTAGTTCAGCCATAGAAACAATTTTGTGGAAAAATTGAGAAATCTTTCTTCACTCCAAATTCTCAATAATTTAACAATGAAGAAGAAGAAGCAGAAGCAGATTGACATCTCTAACCCTTTCGATCTTCTATCGGAGGAGCTCGTCTTCATTATCATTGACCACATCGCTAACAATCCTTTGGATCTCAAATCCTTCTCTCTTACTTGTAAATGGTTTTACCAGGTCGAAGCCAGGCACCGCAATTCCTTAAAACCTCTCCGGGCCGAATATCTTCCTCGAATCTTGACCCGATACCGGAATACCGCCGATCTCGATCTTACTTTCTGCCCCCGCGTCACTGACTATTCACTTAGCGTTATAGGCTGTCTCTGCGGACCTACGCTCCACTCCCTCGACCTATCTCGTTCAGGCTCTTTCTCCTCCGCGGGACTCCTGAGATTGGCCGTGAAATGTGTGAATCTACTAGAGATTGACCTCTCCAATGCGACGGAGTTGAGAGACGCGGATGCAGCGGTGGTTGCGGAGGCGAGGAGCCTGGAGAGGCTGAAGCTGGGGAGATGCAAGAAACTGACGGACATGGGTATCGGATGTATAGCTGTTGGATGTAGGAAGCTGAAGATGGTTAGCTTGAAATGGTGTGTAGGCGTTGGAGATTTAGGAGTTGGTTTGCTTGCCGTGAAATGCAAGGATATTCTGACCTTAGACCTCTCCTACTTGCCGGTTCTTTCTTCTTTCTTCTTTCTTCGATAATTAATTAATTAATTTAAAACTAACTAATAATTACTCTCTATATCTTCTTCCTACAGATCACAGGCAAGTCTTTACATGATATTCTCNTCTTCGATAATTAATTAATTAATTTAAAACTAATTAATAATTACTCTCTATATCTTCTTCCTACAGATCACAGGCAAGTCTTTACATGATATTCTCAAACTTCAACACCTTGAAGAACTTCTTCTCGAAGGCTGTTTCGGTCTTGATGATGACTCTCTTAAATCACTCAGCCATGATTGCAAGTCTCTGAAAGTACCTATCTAACCTCTTCTCCATGATTGGACTTGTCTTCTTTTTTTTTACTTACCAACCAATTAAACTGTCTTCTGCAGAAGCTTGATGTATCTAGCTGCCAGAATTTATCTCAGAGAGCTTTAACCTCTCTTTTAAGCGGGGCAGGTTCTCTCCTGCGACTTGATCTAGCACATTGTTCTTCCGTAAGTTCTTCCTTTACTCATTAACACCATTAACTGCTTTCCTTTGTTCTCTGTTTATTTCCTCTATCTAACCATTGGCTGAATGGCTGAGTCAACTTAGTTTGGCACTGATATTGATTATTATAATGAAACGACCATTTTAGTCATGGATCAATGGCATTGCACACACCAACCATGGTGACTCTATGATCCCTAATATGAGGTTTATTTTCTGATTTAGGTGATTTCATTGGATTTTGCTAGTAGCCTAAAGAAGGTTTCAGCATTACAGTCAATCAGGTTGGATGGTTGTTCTGTTACTTCGGACGGGTTGAAGGCCATAGGCACTTTGTGCAATTCCCTGAAAGAGGTTAGCCTAAGCAAATGCGTGAGCGTAACTGACGAAGGTCTCTCTTATCTAGTAATGAAACTGAAAGACCTCAGAAAACTTGACATCACATGTTGCCGGAAACTAAGTGAAGTTTCTATCATGCAAGTAGCCAATTCTTGTCCCTTACTAGTCTCTTTGAAGATGGAGTCTTGTTCTCTTGTTTCCAGAGAAGCCTTTTGGTTGATTGGACAGAAGTGTCGGCTACTTGAGGAGCTTGACTTAACTGACAATGAGATCGATGATGAAGGTTCTTTCTTTTCTTCAGAATTATTCTTTCAACTTTGATTTCTGAGTTATATATATATATAGCTTATTGTGTTTGTATTTCCTCGTATGATACAGGACTGAAATCCATATCCAGTTGTCATAGTCTTTCCTCGTTAAAGCTAGGGATCTGTCTTAACATAACAGACAAAGGACTCTCTTGCATTGGGATGGGCTGCTCAAATCTCCGAGAACTTGATCTCT
>OVAW01000745.1:0-12237 GCA_900406365.1 Heliophila coronopifolia | reverse complement strand
GACTAAAATTTTTTTTCTGTCATGTGCCTTATATTTTAAATGTTTTTTTCTTCATAATTAGAATTAGATGTTTATTACATACAATTTATTACAGTATATATATCCAAAATGTTTTAAGATTTTTTTGAACCATCAGAACGTTGCTTTTTCAGAGAAAGTTTCTCTGCACCGACGATCAAACGCTTTCAGATTATACTTTTTTCCAATCACTTTGAAAATTAAAATGACAATATTCCAAAATATATATGTATATGTATTCCAACCTTAAAAAAACAAGAGTTAAATACTAAATGGTCCGAAAAAATATTAATAGGATCTATAGGCCTATTAAACTTGACAGGTCCATACATTTTTATCTAAAACTGATATAATTTATAGGCCCAATTAAAAAGAAAAAGCTTAAACTAATGAACGATAGGCCCAAAGTAAATATTAATTTACGTTTAGGTTTTCGTTCTTCGTCTTCTTCAATAGCTGCGTTAATGGCGGAATGAAAAAAAATTGAGGGGAGGCTAAGAAGAAAGAATCTGACCAAAAAAAAATCTGAATCTAGGGGGGGNAGACATTCTCCATTATCCAAAAGGACACCACCACCAAAACCAATTNCAAAGACTCCAAAGAAGAGACACTATGAAAAGACTCCACCATAAAGAGATAACCATGAAGAGACTCCACCATAAAAGACACCACCGTGAAGAGACACCACCAAATTCCAAAGAAGAGCTCCACCACCATGAAGAGACACCACTATTTTTGAATTATCAAGAAAATCCAAAAGATAAGAGGCCACACCACTACCAAAGAATCAAAGAAGAAATCAATACTAGAGCCTACATGTTTTCCCACTAGAAATTAATTACAAAAATGCCATCTAGTCTTCCCTATAAAAAGCCTTGAAGGCAAACTAGGAAGGACACACTTAGATTTGACAAAACATTTCAAACACACTTGTATGTATGTATTTTTTGTAATCCTAGAGTCTCTCCTTTCTATAATTCCAAAATTATATGATTTTAGATTTTTTTATACATTTTTAACACATTGATAGCTTCTGTACCAAATAAAACACCAACAACACCGTTTGACCGTAATACTTTCATGAATATGGTTATATGGTGCAATAGCATCGATGTGGAACCAGAGCTAAAACAGTTAGATTTGGTTCTAACCATCTCTAAGATAAGAGGAGGAAAATAACACATCAGAGGAATCAACTAATCAACATAACAATGCTACTTACGTAATTTTTTTAAAAAGGACATGAATTATAAAAAACGATATGATCAACCCAGTCACGTATTGATGACTCAGGGTGAGTTAACGTTTTCTTTTTTTTTGTCAGCCAAGCACAGTGGTTACACCACTTTTTCAACTTTTTGAACACACTAGAGTTCGAATCCTCGTGTGAGAAAGTGACGTTGAGGATTTTGGCCACTTAGCCAAATCACTCTTGTCACTTAATGTTACTTATAGCATTAAATGTAACGATATTAACAATAACAATGCAATATCCATTTAACTAATAATAAATGTGGTTAATTAAAACTTTAAAAAATAAAACCACTAAGCTAGTTCAACATAAGCAGAGCCTACCCCTCGTTTTTTTGGTCAACAGAGCCTATTATAATTGTACACAAAAAGCATAACCGGTTATATTCAAATAACAATATATATATAGAATCAGAGACGTATCCAGGATTACAGAGCTCTAAAACAAAAATATTTTTCTTAAAAAAAAATCAATATTTTTTATTAAATTGTGGTCTAATTTAACAAAATTACTAATAAACTAGATGATAACCCGCGCATTGCGCGGGGCTAATAATGTCTATGTATTGGATGAATTGTTG
Organism: Heliophila coronopifolia; assembly: GCA_900406365.1. Taxonomy (NCBI): domain Eukaryota; kingdom Viridiplantae; phylum Streptophyta; class Magnoliopsida; order Brassicales; family Brassicaceae; genus Heliophila; species Heliophila coronopifolia. The sequence continues at coordinate 10,387 of OVAW01000745.1, read as the reverse complement.
AAAATTATTTTACGATTGGTGTTGACGTTAAAAAATAAATAAATATCTTTGAATGTATAACTTTTTATTTCAGTTTATCAAAACTTCAATTGATTCTTGATTTAGAAGGTATGGTATATGTTCTAAATGTTTTTTTTTGTATGATTTTGATTTTGCAGAACGTAGTTTTGGCAAAAGGCATGTTGTTTATTCAACCGCAATTGTTTCTCATGGGTTTGAAGTGATAATGAAATCTTAGATAGGTATTAGAGTTTCCTCCAAATTTCGGTAGGTGTTTCATAGGGACAATGACATATCGATACCCAAACTTTATACGTAACAACGCTTTAAGTTCTATAGTTAATTTGCATCGTTCTGTGTACCCGAACTATTATTTTTTTCCATAATTATACCTGGCCGTTAGTATTGACTAACTTCTGTTAGTCAAAGAGTATTTTTAATTAAAAAAAAAACATTAACTACGTGAGTGGGCTAAAAATACAGTGGCTAGATGTTAAAATATACGCGACATGGCTTTTCTTACGGTGACGTGGCAAATCTCTCAAAAATCTAAAAAAAACATAACTCCTAAAATCTCATAAGTCGCGCTTCATCCACGAAAAACCCACGATACATCACAAAACTCCCTGAAAAACACCGAGCCGCGATTATAGAGAGAAATAGCTGAGATAATCGCGATTTGGAGCTTCTATTCCGACTTGGATCTGCGAGTTTTGTTAGAAAATCGATTTGGGAGTTTAAATCGATTAGGTTGCCGACAAAAAAAAAAATCGATTAGGTTCTTCGATTGGTAGGAGAATAAGAGTTTCAAATCATGTCTGCTATTTTAATTTGTTCATATTTAGGTTTTTTGTCGTATTTATGATTTTTGCTATTTTAGGATTTAGGATTTTTGTTATTTTAGGATTTTTGTTCAGATTTAGTTTGCGACTTAGGATTTCCATGTCTCCTGCTTTGATCGGATTCATTGTTTTGTTGTTTCATCAGTATTTTTCAATTTAAGATTATTAGGGATCAAGTCTGATAGCTGCGTCTTTGACTCAAAACCCATGAAATTCAATATGCTGAATCGTATTTTTAAGGAGCCATGGTTTCTTCGTTTTCTCAAATATATATATAATCCATACAGAATTTTATACAACCCAAGCTTTATGATTACGATTGGAATCAGAATCATGAAATTAGCTCGTCATAGAGCCGAAGTGTTTAAAACTGGATTTAGAGCCGAAGTGTGTAACTATTTTGGAATTATTTTTAACAATTTTGGAACTAAACCGGATTTAGGATTTAGAGCCGAAGTGTGTAAAACTTGGATTTTTATTTAGATTTTAGTAACAGTTTCTTGATTTTTAGGGAAAAAAATCAGAATCGAACAAATTTTTGCACCCAATAGAGTATGATTTTTGTGGCTTTATTTCCCTATGTTTTATATGGTTTAAACGGATACTTTTGTGACTGTATCAGGTTTAAACAGATACTTTTGTGCTAATTTCTGTCGTTTTTAGGATTTGTGTTTAGATTTATATTCAGATTTAGATATTTGGCATATTACAGGGGGAAGTGCACTTAGATGTTTGGCATATTAATGATTTTTGCTATTTTAGAACATAGAATTTTTTCTATTTTAGTTTGTTGAATTGTTGAATTATTGCTCAGATTTTTTGGTTCAAAATCTGAGATTGATAAATGTAATTTTTGCAGGTGGAATTGAAGGTTTTTTGGAGCTGCATTTGGAGGTTTTGGTGCAGCTTTTGGAGGACGTTTTTGAACAGCTTAATGGCGATGTTTTGTTTATTTTTTAACTTTTACCGGCGTATGTATGAAACAATTTCCGGGATAATGCTATTTAACTATTATTTTGTAAAGAAAAAACAGGTTTCGAACCAATTTCATATGTTATGTTGTAATGAAGAAACAAGTGTAGGAGTTAATTTCTTAATTTTATGTTGCCATAAATCCAGGTTTTACCATTTTTTAGTTCACAATGCAAAATTCATTTTTTAGAGTTTCGACCGCCATTTGCGAGAGAGACTAAAATACCATTTCGATAATGAAAAACGTCACTTATTACAAATCCGGAAACATAACAATGGACCAACGATTACAACTACGGAAACACAACAAAGTACCACAAATTACAACTCCGAAAACACTTCAAAGTACATAAATTTCCATTGACTTAAAAAATATTGCAATGCAAACACCACAAACTAGAAATCCACATAGGCACACCTTCTTGAATATTTGGCTTTCTTGCTTCATCTTATCGGCAGCCGCCCCACACCAACAACTAACCCCCTTAAGTCCACTTCCTATTTCAGAATTCATTCCAACATTTCCTGAAATTACAGAATTAGCCAACTATGATTATTTTTTTTGGATTAATTTTGAATAAAAAAAAAACCATTTCAGTTGAGTTTCAGTGTTAGTATTGTACAATTTTTTTTGAAATTTTGAAATTATCTTATGTGAGACACAACGTTCATAACAAATAGTCTACGATTTCATTACAAATATTCCAACGTTCATCAATTCACAAAAACCATGAATAAATTCGATAACAAACGAGTATATTACTCCTCAATGTATATAATTACAAACAAAATCAAACAATAAAATCCCAATTTTGTCACAAAATCCTAACAAAACCCGATTTCCATGAAGTCCTTTGGTGAACTCGTGACTGTTTGGATGTCCAAAACCTGATTTTTTCACAAACTCAAAATCCCGATTTTCTATTAAATTTCGTCACAAATTCCCTATTTTCTCTCAAAATCATTATTTTCTCACAAAAACATCACAAAATCCAGATTTTCTTACCCGATATCGTGGAGCAAAATGAACCACTTGAAGAAGACATGATTTGTAACTCTTAATCAACACAAAATTCCAGCAACTTGAAGTACTCAAACAGGTTCTCTCCCAATCTCGATTTTCACTCTCAAATCGCAGACTGTGTTTTTAAAGAGTTTGGGACAGTTTAACAACACTTGGGGTTTTATGGTTTTTTAAGTTTTTTTACCACATCAGCTAAATAATAAGCCTAGTCACTGTAAAGTTTAATGCCCAATCACCGAAATACGCCTAGTCACGTATTTTTTTTCGTTTTTTCTTTTAATATATCGTAGTCAACACTAACGGCCAGGTACGATTATGGGGAAAAATATGGTTTGGATACACGGAACGATGCAAATTAACAATAGGACTTAAAACGCTGTTACGTATAAAGTTTGAGTATCGATATGCCATTGTCCCGTGTTTCATATAAATACGAATGAGTAAACATCATAAAGAGCGTCTCAAGTAATCGCAAATTTTCTAAAAACCCAATTTACAAAAAATATTATATTATTAAGTAATAGATATTATAAAAACTTAAATATAGTCATGAAACTTTAGTAAGAAACATTTTTATGTAAAAGAATTTGTCAATTATGAAATTGTTTTAATATGAAGTTTTGTTAGAAAATTTTAAATTAGAAGTTTTACATATTTAATTTAAAAATTTAAATAAATAGCTATAATGGTAGATAATATTCTGCATTGTGTGCAAGATTAGTTTTGTAATTATTTTTGTTGTATGTAATAATTTCCATCATTTTATTTTAGATTTTATCTTATATTTTGAAATTTTGAATTGCTTTTGCATTTTTTTTTAACAATTTCTTATTGTAAATTATCTTTATACTTATAATATGTTATTGTATTGAAATTAAATATTTTATTTTTTTTTACTTTTTGAATATTAAGATAATTTGTATTTTTTAGAACACCAATTATTGATAAGCATAAACACTACTATATTTCAATGACAAAAAAAACACTACTATATTTCTATTATAATAATTAGTTTTTTTTTACAGTAGAGGAAATTAAGAAAGAATATTCAAAGATATGTTTTATTTTTTAAGGTTGAAAAAAGTAAAAAGTTAAAATTATTTAATCTTTATTGGATTAACATTTGGACATAAATTAACAAAAACAAAATGTATAAAAAATAAACAAAAACAAAAGAACCAATCTAACCGAAGTTCCTCACGTTTCTTTTTCATCCGAATTTTCATCCATAGTTACGTTGTTGGAGCAACAAAGCAAAAAAATAGTAGACAAACTAAAATTTTAGAATAAAATATGATGATATATGTAAAAATAGATTAGTTATGTGTAACAATGAACGACTTATCTAGAAGATGATATTTGAAAAGCCATAACATATTTTGACCTATGAGTTAGTGGATTTTTTCCAAAATAAGTAGTTTGGTTTCTTTAATGGAATTTGGGTAGTGAATTGCATGGTAACATTGTGTTAGGAATTCAAGGATTTTTTTTTTCTAATTTGAGATCTATGATACTATTGTGAGAAGTTAATTTAATTAGTAAAAGAGCTATGACAAAAACATTAGAAAATAAGGGTGGTTACCAAACGTCTGCGGCATAGTTATGCTCCCTTAATTTTGTGAGCTCATCTATATGTGTTCCAAAGGTTGGAAGCAATTTTAGCCTTCTTATATTTATCTGTCAAGTCAAAACCCCAAAACCATACCACCGAGAAGCAACTTAGTTGAATGGCAAAAGTAAAATTAGTACATTATTCATCTAAGTCGATCAATTCTCTATACAATATTCACAAAGCGTTCACCTAATCTTAAGATTTCACACAATTTAGAATTTCAAAGGAAATGAATACTTAGACTACATCAACCTTTGAACCCAAAAAAACAACAACCTAGCCGAAGCTAATCCACAAAAAGACACATTTGGAGGAACCTTTTCTTTTTTTGTTAAATTTTTTGGAGGAAACTTGGAAGAGGAGGAATAAAAAAAAACACCGGTAATCATAGACTTAACTTTGGGGAGGGGTTAAACCCTTTCGGGGAAATTCATCAACAAAGAATAGTTGTTAAGATTGTGTTCCCTTTTAATATAAACAAATATATATTAATTAATAGTAATTAAATAGAGTATGATACAAACATATATATAGGTCGGCGAATTTTTCGTTTCCGTGGTCATAGCGAGAGACGAGTTTTATCCTATAAAAAATAAATATTAAGTTTTCTCATTTGTGTTAACTCCGGAAGATACATAGACCGCACAAAATTCTCATTTCTTCATAAGTAAACAAACTTTAACTTAAATTTATATATTTCTTCAAACTATAAAGGAAAGAGATCCACAATAACAATGTAAATATTACCATAAGGTAATATGCTTTGGAAAAAAATATACAAAATTATTTCAGATATTTTAATCCCATGCATGGCGTGGGTTATCACCTAGTTAAATGCTAATTTCATCAAACAGATGACACAAGAAAATGTAATTTCATCAAATTGAAATTAAAAATACCATTAATGTATCCATTAATACATACATCTTTTGCCATTACACTATTAATAACCTCTAGAAGGACATTTTGAGAATCTAAAATTTGGACAATCAATAATCTAATTAAATGCAAATTTAAATAATATAATATGCAATTATTATCTAATTTATACTTATAATTTTGAAAATAATAATTCCACATATTAATTTATTAAAATTTATATTTACAAATCCTTATTTTAAGAATATTTAGTAACAAATAATATTTGAAGTTCTAATTTTCTATGCACATATTAAAACTTTTAAATTATGAAACATTTATATATCATAAATAACTTTAAAATTGTTTAATGTATTATATTTAACAACAAAATTCTTATTTATTTCTTAATTTTTCGAAATTAACTATTACTAATTCTAGAAATAAAATTTTTGAAATAATTTTCTACTCTGACTTTGAATTCTTTGGTATCTGAAGATCCTACTATAACGATTCCTGCGTAAGTAAGTTTCATAACATTTTTTGTTCTATTTACATGCAGGAAAGGGGGTCTTGTGTTTCTCTAAAATTTGGTATCCATATAATTGTCTTTTAGTTATAAAATTGTTAGTTTCATATTATTTATTTTATTTATTTTTTTTTGTTTAAAGAGGTAGTAGGGTATTGATATTTTTTATTGTAAAATTTTGTTATTTCTTTATAGATATTTTAGTATTATAAGTTTTTAAAAAGTTTTATAGTAAAAATTGTTATGCATATAAATGTTTTTTAATAATTGATTAGATCAAACAAAAATTTAATAGTTTAAAAGTTAAAATAAAAAATTAAAAATTAAATAATTGAGCAAAATTTAAAAATTTAGTCGTTTGAAAATTGGAAAAAAATTTAGAAGAACAAGGAGACTTACCTACAAGCAAAGGTCAAACACAAAGAGGATAAAGGAAGAAGAATCTATGAGCCACAAGAAATAAAAAGATGAGTTCTTCAAACTCCCTGACAAATTAAATTAATATGTGTATATGTTTATGTTCTAATTCAATTTTTTTATATACTACAAATTTATATGATTTGTTTGTCATTTTTTTATTTTATTTAATTTAAGAAATAAATTGAAAAAAAATGTTTGGCGCCTGGGCGGTTGCCCCATTGGCCCATCCTATAAGCCTGCCCTGCATAGGACTAACAAAACGCAGATTCAAAATAAGAAAAGACAAACCCATAAATTAAAGAAGCTAAGTATCAGTTTAATCCTATAGGTTCTCTCCTCGCTACATTCCAAATCATAATCTCATTTTTTTCGTGTGAGATAAGTAAAATGTATTCTGTTTTGTTTTCATGTTAGCCACACCGGAGACCAATTACAAGATTCAGGGCTTGTCTGATAAAGGATTAAACTTTCTTATTTAGATTACGTTCTTTCACCCCCATTGGCGTCTCAATATTTACTTTCTTTGACCTAAAGCTGGAAAGGCAAGCAAGGCTAAGAAAAGTTCTCTGTGTAAGTAACTTTCATAACATTTTTTATTCTATTTACATGCAGTAAAGGGGTCTTGTGTTTCTCTAACATGTTGTTTGTTTGTTTGTTTGTTTTTCCGGTCTTTCGATAGAGGACTTGAGTATTTGAAACTTGGAAGTTGCTACACAAATCCTCAAGCTCTCAGACAGATCCTTGAGTACCCTTTTTGAGCTGCTTTCGTCTTAGATTCAAGTTACTTCCTTTATTCCTATTTGATTCTGTTCTGTGTTTATAACTTAATGAGTCATGATACCAGGCCTCTAAAGAAGCACGGTATCTCTGAAGCCGAGGTATTATACTCTAGGAAAGTTAAAATTTCAGCGTCGGTATTCAGATGTCCCTTCTGCTACGCATATATCAAAAGCAAAAGACACAAAGATTAATATGTAAAAAAAAAAAATGTTTGGAAAGACACAAAAACTAAAAAAAGTTGTTTGGAAAGACGTAAAGACACTAAAGATGAAGTTTTTATATAAAAAAAAATGGTTAATGGATAAAGGACATACCTAACATCATGAAATATGTATCGTCCAGTTCCAATCCTTTCAATTATGGGTCGACTATACAAAGCTAAAAAATGTGAAAGAAAAAACATAGAATAACAAATTATTTAGAGGAGAATGAGTAAAACAAAATACATTTTTTTAAACTATATATAGGTAAAAAAATGATGTCTCTCTATTCCTTAAAGTAATTAATATATTTATTAGAGCTACCATTAAATATTTTAGATATTAATATTTAATTAAATGCTAATTACTTAATAAAATAATGTTGTAATGTATATTATTACGCTTTTAAGGTAATTTTTTGGCAAAACTATTAACTTTAGAAAGGCATTTTTTGTCAACTTAAAATATGAACATTTAATGATTAAATTAGTAATATTGAATTTAATATATAATGAATTTAATGATTAAAATTCTAATTCTTATTTTACCACTCATTATTATTTCTATCCATGTTAATTACTATTTAAATATATATTTGTTTGGAACACCTACTTAAATATTTATTTTGAACAATATATACTAAAAAATTTGGGATTAAAGCTTTTTTCTAATTGTTTAGGTCAAAATTTGTTTTTCCATTCAATTCAATAAATATATATTAATATTAACTCAGTAATAATGCAATAAAAATAAATCACAAAATTTAACAATTAAAAATAGATATCCCGTGCAATGCACGGATTTACTATATGTAAAATTTGATTTCTATAAATTCCAATTAGCATATTTAGTAGTCTTGATATTTATCCGGAAATTTGTTATATGTATTTTGTTGTACCCTCGTGAATTTGTGCATCAATGTTTTTAAATTGTTGCATATTTTTTGTTTTACATAATCAGATAACAACTTTTAATGTTAGCAATTGGATTTATTTTAAATACTGGTTAAAAAAATTAAAATTTTCATTTCCAAAAAATAATTCAACATTTTCTCCATATATAGCAGATTTGTTTCAACATTCTTAAGATTTTGAAATAGGTATCCACTGCTAATATATTTTTTAATATATGAATAATACTATTAAAAATATTTAATAAAGTAACACCAACAAATATTAAAAATAAATTCTTTTTTTTGGAGAACAAATAAAAAAATTTAATAAAATATTAAAGTAGAATAACAAAATTATGAACATCCACATTTACAGTTCACCAAAAGCTTGCACAAAAGTGAGTCAATAATAATAGCATCCAACAAAATAAGAAAACCCTACAAATGGTCTCATAAAACCAAAAAAAGTTTAAATTTCTCTCGAGTAAAATTTGATATATATGTGAGCAAAATTCTGAAACTATAAAAGAAGATATTAGAATATGAGATTTACCTGATGACAAAAAAAAAAGAATATGAGATTTACCTGTATTTTAACAACACGGTGCAAGAGCACACGGAGTACACAAAATTCAAGTAGACTAATAAATCAAAGAATTGATTGGGATAAACAACATCTGGCATTCTATAATTACAACCACTTTCGAATTTATTCATACGGTGGTGATAATATGCGATTAAACTATCGTTACGTACAATTGAATTTATTCACAAATGAAACATTTAAAGTGGGAAGGGGAAATGGAGTGGCGGAATGCCGAAGGAGAAATGATGGCTTTTGCATTTTTTTTTTTTGGTCAGTTTTGCTTTTCTAATTAATGTATGATTAATTCATATAACAACAATTTAATTTGTGAATAAAAATTCAGTTTCAGTTTCTGAACCACCTGAAACTATAAAATCAATTTAATGTTTTATTTAATATGGCGTAATACTCATGGTCATTTAAATATATATTTTTTGTTTTATTGTAATACAGTCTAAAAACGGAATTTTAATTATTTGATTTTTTCTAATTTTTATTTAATAATAATTTTGATTAAAAATTAATTTCCACATACGTATATGTAAGAGACATTAGAATAAAACAGTAATACATATATAGATTATATAAAACAAACCTCACAAAAAAAAACATATAAAAAAAACAAATATTTAAACTTCACGACAACAGTAATAATTAAAACTATATACATATATACAGTGGCGGATGGAGCATATAGTTATGGGGTGCACTTGCACCCTATGACTTTTTTATTTTTAGTGTATTTTATTACATATTTTAATTTTTGCACCCACCATTAAATATTTTTTTTTATAATAAGAAAATTTACTAAATGTGTAAATTTTGTTTCAACGTAAATTATTTTTTTTTCCATTTTTAAACTATTTTTATTACCAAATTTTAAAACTTCCTTATTTGCAGTTTTCAAAAATTTAGAAACCCTATTCACTAAATTTCTCTAATTGATTTATTTAGGTTTTGAAACTTAACCTTCAAAAAATATTTAGGAGTCACAAGACTTTGAAGGTATTTTAAAATTAATTTCATTTTTTTTCATAATTTTGATTCAATTATTCAATTTATCGTTGACCAATATTTGCATAATTTGAATGATGTAATTGCGTTTTTGTGTTTTTATTCTCAATACAAAAATCATTTTTTTAATCATATGACCAACACGTGTTTATTTTTTTTCTTTATCATTTTTTATAATAGAGTTAGTGGGTGTAGTGATAGTTCTTTTTTTTAATATTTGTTAATTTAGTATTTTTATTCTTTCATTTTTTTAAAAGAAAAAAAACCGGTTAATGTAGTTTTTTTTTTAAATATTTGTTAATTTATATTTATATTTTTTATATTTAAAAAAAAACGCTTAATATTTTTAGAAATATTTTTTATTTTTTCCTATTTTTAATTAAATATTTTTCATGTTTTTTAAAAAGATAAAAAAATGTTTAAATATAAAAAAACAAACTATTTGCATTTATGAAACAAAAATTTTGGATTTTTTTGTTTTTTTCTGTTGACTTTTGGATTTTTTTGTTATGTTACATTTCTTTTTTTTAGTATTTAATCGTTTTTAAAAAATTTTGCACCCAATAAAAATAAATCTTGGATACACCCCTGCATATATATATATATATATATATATATTTATGAGTGGATATTTCTTGTATTATAATGTATGATAATT
>OVAW01000744.1:0-12250 GCA_900406365.1 Heliophila coronopifolia | reverse complement strand
TCACAGATGTTGCTTGAGATGATATCTTTAATGCCATTATTTTAAATGTTTTTGAAGCTTTGGTTTTGATTGTAGAAATGTTATGGAGGTTTTGAGGAACATGGAGAAGTATTTATATATATTTTTTGGGAGGCTATTAAATTAATATAGAAACCAATAATAAATAAATGTTTTTTATATATTGGATATAATTAATTAGGTTTGATTACTTATGACGTTGACCATATTATATGTATTATAATTAATACATACACAGGGCTATAGTTTTTTAATGTTATTCATTCATCTTATATAAACTTTCATTTAGTTTTATCGATTATTTATGTTAGATTTATTGACTTTGAAACAATATTGTAAATAATCATGACATTTAGTAATCAATGTATGGTTTGACTCAAGTGATTTACTATTGTTGGTATACATCTATATATAATATATTCACATTTACAATTGATTCAATTAATAAAATGTAAATAGCTAGCCGATCATATATATTCACTAAATTTACCAAAATTATCTCATAATAAATCTCCATCTTTTTGAAATAAAACCTAAGGGGTACATAAATTTTTTTGTTTGGATACAAAAAAGGAGACCTAGATTATTTGTTCTTGTGAAATCAAAATCATGTGGGATGTAGGAGGCAAGGACAAAGCAAACATTAAGGACAGAGCCTACAGTGACGAAAGATAGGAAATTAAAATAGTGATAGAGAATGTATACAAGAAATTTGGTAACGACAATAACATTACCCTACAATGTCTTCCTTCTGCCTTTACATACTTGGACATAATTTTACAACCAATTGTCCATTTTCCTATCTTATAAACATTAATATTATATAAGGAATAATGATATAAGTAAGACCATTGACCATATAGGTTTCAAACCACTTGGATGGGCAGTTCAACCGCGGTTTTTTTGTTATAAGTTTGTGTGGTTTAATGAGTGTCGGAAATAAAGTTTTATGTGGGTTGGCGGACCCAAATTTCCATGACCATGATTGCCAAGCGGAAAAGTAGTGTCCGCAGGCTGGCCAAATTTTTTTTGGGATGGATTTATGGTTGGACGGTTGAGTTAGGTTCATAGTTAAGCGATTTGGTTGGATTCATGGTTTGTTCGTTGTGTTGTGTTTATGGTTGGGCAGGTGGGTCGAATTTATATGTTTACATACTTATCTTGTAAGGTTGTGTAATATTAAAAAAAAAAAAATTATTTTCGTCCTGAATCCTAGTACCGTTGAGACAGAGTTGAATGTGGGTTGGGTTCAATTCATGGTGGTCCGCATATATTGATAGGACCATTATATATATGATAGTCTTTATGTACATAGATTACGGATGAAGTAAAAGAGTTTTGTAAGTTGTAACAAAAGTACGTACTTCTGTAGATACATACATAAGGACTCGACAAAAAAAAAATCTAATAAACCCTTGTCTTTGTTTTGCATACATACACGTGTATTTTGTTACAATTTGACATCATTGAAAACACACACATATATATATATATACCTATTTCTCATTAAAAAAATATATAGAGGAACTTGTTTTGTTTTCTAACAATGTCTTCTAGATCTAAGACAAAACTAATTTACCATTTTAGATTTAGAAATAATGACCAATAATGTATATTTTGTAAATAGAATTTTGTTGTAGACAAAGATAAATATGAAGAAAGTACAATCCAATCTAAAATTTATACAAATAGACATTTAATAATTTGACTAACTACATATATAATTAAATATTTGCCGGCAAAAAAAATAATGTTTTTTTTCAATATAAGCAATTAGTTTATTTTAATATTTTGTAGAAAATTGGAATCTAATTCTAATAAATATTTATTATAAGAAATGTATTTGACTATATATATTGTTTGTCTAATAAACAATATTTAGGTTTACAGCAAACATAAAATGTGAGATGATAATCAATTAGTTAATCATTTTTAATTTTGTTTTGATTAGAAAAAATAATTGAACCCATTAGCTCTTGTTCTATGGTAAAAAGCTCATAGCTACCCAAAATCCTCAATTTTTATGGTAAAAGATTCACAGCTGTGAGTTACAGCATTCGGGTTCGAGGTTCGGGAGGGGAGTACATTTAAATTGGTCAAAGGGGCTAGCGCCGAAATCTCATGATTCAGAGGAAATGTTCGGGTTTCGGTCCGGATCACCATCTATAGAAAAAAACCTCATAGCTGAGAGTTCCACCACCTGAGTTTGAGTTGTAAGGAAATCGACGTATTCCACTTTAACCTGGTAAAAATCTTACGTTGACGGAATTACTCTTATGCAAGAGAATTAATCGGATTTGACACGGATACCCTTATTAACCAATATATATATAAACCTAATATATCTACTATATATTAAAACACAAAACTTTTACTAAAGAAACCTTTATTTTGTAGAAATTTACTTCAAATGCCATTACAAAATTAAAAACACTAGAGGATAGTTTAGTAATTATTAAATAGTACTAAACCATTGTATTAATTTCATTCAATGAATAAAAGATGGTTTAAATTAAATATTAAAAAAATTATATAAAATGCTTTGGTAATCTAAATTTAGTATATATGAATTTAATATTACTTAACTAATCAATTTCTTTTTTTTATTATTATAAAAGTCAAAATCTAACTTTATAAAAACATATCGGCTGATTTTTTTTTTAACATACTTAAAAAATATATTCCTAAAAATATGCCAAACAACAAGGATTAAAAAAAATTGAAAAAAATTACGTCTATAAAAAATAATTAAGAAATAAAAAAATTCATACAAATATGTCAAAATTTTAGGAAAAATTGTTGACTACCCAAAAAAAATATATGAACTAATTTTTATAATAAAAAAAACTTAAAAGAAAAATAATAATATACAAATATATTAATTTATATTAATTTGTATATATTTAAATTGTTATCTTTTCTCTATTGATAAAAACATAATTTATTTAATTTATAACTAATTTTCAAAAATACGAGAAATCTAAATTATTAAATATCATATAAAATAATATAATCCAAATCTACAAATAATTAAATTATTTACAGTATTTAGTTTTATAAATTTTTTAAACTAAAAATAAAATATAAAAATCTATATAAAAAAAATTAAATTAATAATATAATCCCGCGCATAGCGCGGGTATCACCTAGTTGATAAGTAATTAATAAATAAAGGATTAATGTCCCCATGTGAGAATTAGAACAATGGTTTAGGCTAAAACCTAATCTTTTGTTTTATTATAAATCTTTCCTTAAAGTAGCTGCCTTGTGTTCTCACGTACTTCTTTGCCGTCCTTAATCAATTTTTTATCGAAATTTCTACATTATTGTTTTTTTTTTAATGATTATAAATTTATAATCATTGAACATAATTAAGTCTTCGGTTTATTGTACTCTATTAGTCAATTCAATCCATATGTCAATCTATAACGAATAACTATATTGAATTCCTTCTGATAATCCTATATTAATCATTGGTCTGTGGTATGTATGTCATATGAAGAACCAAATTATAAAATAACGTTTAAATATAGATTATTCTACAAATTCGGTTATTTGTATGAATTTTGGTCAATATTTTTTTTATATAAAATATATTATCTATAGAGTGATCAACGAAAAAAAACGGTTTAAGATATTCAAAATATTTTCATTTATGTTTTATATTATTTTTTATGTAGAAAGTTTTAACATTTGCACTGTTTGTACATGCTGAATATTACACTAGATTGTGTGGATCGTAATTCAAAGTTTATTACTCTACAATTAGTTAAAAATTAATTATGTTGATATGTGATATATTATAACGTTTTAAAATAAATTATAAACAAATTACGGTTTTTTTTTTGTCGTCTAAACAAATTACGGTTTAAAAAAGTGAAAATATTAAAATCGAAAATGTCAAGATTTAAGTTTTATTAGTACGAATTACTTATTTTTAATTTATCTTTTCAAATCTTGAATGTTATATTATTCTTTTTTTTTTCTTTTTTTTTTTGTTTGCCATGAATCGAACTCATGATGTGGAGAAGTGCCTTCTAACCACTTGAGCTTCAGATTAGGCATGAATGTTATATTATTCAAATCTACAAAAAAAATCATTATTTTTACAAAATAATTTTTTTTTTTTTCATGAATTCGATTTTTTTTACAGAAATTATGAACATCATCTAAAGATTATTAACTAAAAAAGTTCTGTTGATCAATTTTATTGAGCTACTAACCCAACAACTTTAATGCTATGTATAAAATCTACAGTGGTGAGTTCCGCAATCCAGATTCGAGTTATGGGCAGTCGACGGATTCTATTTAACTTAGTAAAGATTCAGGTTAACATAGTTACTTTTATCCAAGAAATTAATCGGATTTCAATACGAACACTCTTCGTTAAACCAAAAATTATATCGAACTACTCGCTAGATATTTCGATAAATAATTATTTTTAATATGGTATCAAGTACAAAAAAATAATATTAGAAAAAGAAGATAAATTTTGATAAGAAAACAATGACAAAGACTACACAAATAAATGACAAAAATAAGGGATAAAACATAAATAAAATAAAAGTCAAAAAGGATGGGTGGTGTAGGATGAATGGGTGGACAATGAGATAATGATGGGAACATTTACACATGTCATAATATAGTTAGGGCACTTGTTGTGGTTATAACAATTAGACATTATCAATTCATTACTTTACTTGACATCAACCGGAAGCTCCAGCACATCACCTTCTTCTATTATTTATATTATCCTAAAAAAATTTCCATTCTCTCTCTACATCATATATATTTTTTTCTATATTTTTTAAAAAATTATTCATTGGACTCATAAAATCTAAAATAATAAATGGAAAATATAAATTAATATTCAATTTTTTAATGATTGATTTACTTAATATATATAATTAATATTAATGTCTGAAATCACATCATAATACGAAATTTGTCGACCAATCCAATCTTAAATTAATTATAGAATGAAATTATGTCGAGTAAAAATATCAAGAAATGTAATATTTAAAAAATAGAAATATAAATAAACTATACCAATAACAATTTATGAAAGAAAAATTATGTGTCAACTTATTTTTAATTTTTTGTCAACATGTCAATTTATTTTATATCTATTAGTTTTGAGCTAATGAAATTCAATATTTTATGTATATTAAAATATGAATCATGAAAATAGTATAAGCTAACATTTTAAAAGAGAAAGTGTTTGCCGACAAAAAAAGAAAAGAAAGTGTTTATAGTAAGTGGATAAATGTTTTGATACATTTTACATTGGAATTTGATTCCAATTCTCTGAAAAAAAAAATATATGTATGGTACCTAGTGACGGATACAAAGAGAGTATGGATAGACATATGCACTTAAAATTCAGGAAATTTTTTTTTTCTATATTTTATTTATTTATTTTTTATTTACAATTTGATTATGTCACATACAATTTTTGCTTTCCTAAAAATCCGTCCTGAATTTGCCAGTAATTGTATTATTGACAAAAAAAAAACTATTTAGAACAAAAATGCATACAAACATTTGATGTACAGCATGAAGCTATGCAAAATTCACAAATAATTTGGCCAAAAAGTAATAAAAAAGAAAGAAAAAAAGTTATGAGTGAGTCAAAAGAGTGAATGGAACAATGTCTTGAAATCAAAAGACTAAACCATGTGAGTGAGTTCAATTCAAACACCACCAGCAAAACCAACCAAGCAAAGTGTGCTGTCATAATAACATAATCAGACATATATTCTTCACCCTCAAATTTGAACCACTAGTTTTGTTTTTAGAATTTTTCATAACCTAAGATAATTTTCCATGTTCTATGGCTACAAGAGTACCAATGATTTTGACATCTTTGTCTCTATTTCACATGTGACTTCTATTGAAATTTTCACTAAACAATAAACTCATTAATGTCAGTGTCAGATGTCCCTCCCTTCCCCATGAGAAGTGAATATGTGTTTCTTGTAACATTGAAAGATACATAGCTTTACATTAGGAGACTATGTAAGCAGAGCCAATTATGGAATTATGAGACTCCAAAGCAAAAAACGAAAATTATTATAAAAAAAAAATTGAGTTATTTTTATTTTTGGAATTAAAACAAAACTTTAAAAAATTTAAATAACCAAAAACAAATTGGAATAAAATTTTATACTCAAATTTGGAGTTGTAGATTCATGTTTGTTTCATTGCCGAGATCTTTTGGTCTAATGGTTTGAGTGCACTAACATTGATCTTGACATCAGGAATTCGATTCCTCGACAATACAATGAGATTTAGGCTATCTGACCGACCAGTTGTGATTTGTGCCGACAAGAAAAAAAAAGATTAATGTTTCATTTAGCATGGCTCAAAACCAACTCTGTAAGACAACATTATGTATCCAAGCAAACCAGTCGAAAATGTTTCAAGTTGTGTCTTCACACATTATCCAAATGTATAAGCAAAAGCATATGAGTTTTGTACTTTTGTCAGTACTATAGAGGGTATATTCTTTAAATGTTCTAACAGTTAGAAAAGGTGTCCAGGTTTTTTCACTTCATCAAAGTATACTAATTGTACTCTCACATGCTCTCTGTTGTTAGCCAGAGGAAGACTCATGTTCTCTCCTGATCAGCTAGCTGTCTTTTTAGCTCGGCGATCTCAGCTTGTATCTATTACATAAGTAAAAACAGTCAGATAAAGGAACCTTCTCTAAAACAACATAATCTTTTCCTATAAAATCAAGAAAAAGCCAAACAATATTATGCCCAACCAGAGAGAAGCCCTCACACACACTATACTCTTCAGTCTAAGTTTTCAAGAACGGGACGGGAATGAGATTTCCCAAAATTTTGTTTTGTCCCATTTGAAACACATATAAAATTATTTTATTTGTAATTAAAAACAAATGCTATACAATCTTACATTTATATAATCTTATATAATATCTAAAATTTTATTAATTAGTTTTTTAAATAATTTAAACGTGTTTTTTTAACTAACTTAGTTTTTAAATAATTTGGTAGACTGTTAAAAAATAAAAATTTGGTAGACAATCAAACAGATGATATTTTTTTATCTATTTATTTGGTGTGGTAAATATAATGTTTGAGACTTTGAAACAAAAAATATATAAATATGTTAAAATTGAGCTAGTTGATTAATTATTTTAGTTTTTTTTATTGTTAGATAATATTTTGACTGATATTAAATAAATATAATGGGTATTTTTTAGTATTCAAAAACTTTCAGAATTTCTCATTCCCGTCCCAAATTTTTAAACGGACAAAAATTAAAAATATATTTTAGTTTCTGGATTACCATCAATTTTCCAAAACATCATGTCTGAATTCCTATCTCCCACCCATTCCAACTACTATTTAAATTTGGAAAGAGGAAAATTCAATGTGATGAATGTAAAATGTTAATGAAATAGTAAACAGAAAGAAGAAAAACCTTGTCACGAGCTGCTCTAATTTTGGAAAGCTCTTCTGCTTCTGAAAACTCCGAAAACCACTGGCTAAGTGGATGGTCCTTAGTGTCTCCTTTTCTTATCTGACGATTCGTTTTATCATCTCCTGGAACATAACAATGCCAGATTTTATCATGCCTTAGGCAATAATAATTGTTTCACTAGACACACCAGCATAGCCGGTCCTGAGTATAGCTAGAGATAACATTTCTTCATGCTTCAAGATTTTTTTTTAAATATTTCTATTAAATTTAGGTAGAGCCGTAATTTCGAGTGGACCGCTTAGCCCAAACCGCACCGTCAACGGGCGATTACAGGTCAAGATTTTCGTCAGCGGGTTTTTGCGGTTCTTGGTATCTAACTCATTTCCGTCTATGCAGCCTGCTGGTTAGCGCGTAAACCCAATATAACTTTTCTAAAAAAAAACATCTCTCGATTCCAATCACTCGGACTTGTTTATTTTATGTCTATATTTATGTATTTATTAAAAAAATAAATCATATATATATATATATATATATACACATATTTTTGTTTATAAAAATGTAATCGGTAAAAATATATTTTTTTGAATAAATTATGCATACTTTTAAACAATATAATGTTTGCAAAAAATATAGTTTAGCCCGGGGTCACCACCTATCCGCACGGCGCGGTCATGGGCTCAAAAAATTTTAGCCCTAGTAAATAAACACTCATACGCGCCTGCGGACTCACATAAAAATCACGGATGGACGGATTGACAGGTCTAAATATAGGTCCAATTTTCTTTTAAAAAGATAAAATTACGAAATTGATCCCAACTTTTAGCTTTTGTTTACGGTCACCAAATTTTTAAGAAATTCAGGGTCGAGCCTGCACACTAGAACAAAAACACACCTGGTGGAGGAGGCAGGTTGAATCCATCTGGGAGCTTGGAGATGTGAACAGCCGGGTGATTATGCACACGAGCAAGAAAACTGTCAAAAGGGTCAGGAAACACAACTTCATTGTAAAACTCAGAGACAACCGGTGTCTTAGTATCACTGGAAACCTCCGGATCGTGCATCTTCAAGTCATGATACCTAAACGAAGTTTCAATATAATCCTATCAGAAGTTCAAATTTAATCCTATGAAATTTCACAATTCACAAGCTGGGCACACTCACAATTTCAATTCCTTTTCACAGACATCAGTATGGAATAAAATGGTGATACAGAAGGGGAATTCACCCAAGCCACTCTCATACAATATAAAGGGAGGTGAATTGACCACTCTAGTAGGGTTCATATAAGTTGGGTGCAATTGGAAGGTGACCTTCTTGATGACCACACCGAGATCTTCATTTGTAGCTCCACGTACATATACAGTCCAGTTCTGCTTTTTATAACTACATGAAAGATTGTAATGTTAAGGAAACTTGGGGAAAAAGAAAGATGAAATAGTATAGTTGTCAAATGGTGGGGTCTCCCGCGAGTAATGCCCGGCCCGTACCGCAGTAGTGCGGATATGGTCACGAAATAAAGCTGAGTTTTGGGTGTATGCTCATATTTGTCTACGGGTTATGCGGTTTTAGCCCAAATCCGCTACACGTTTCTTAAATCTCAAAAGCTACACCCGCCCATAAGCAAGCCCCTTCCTCGGTAAAGCGAGAGGAAACATTTGTTATGCCCCCCAAGTTTCTTAAAAATATTTCTAATTAGATTTAAACCCATTTTTTTATTTAAAAAAAATGATCTCCAAAATATTGTTTTGTTTTCGTCCCCAACATTTTAGACAATTTCCGGACCGGCACTGCCCATAAATGTCACCCACCCAAACCAAAAGGTCGTCCCGAAACATAACACCAAAAAAAAAAAAAATTGGACTAATTTTTGGGTCAGCTAGCAGGTTTAGCCCCTTGTCTGCACTTTACGGATATAGATTTACACATTTTTTTAACACAGACTCGCATAGGATTCAAATTATCCATCCATTTAGCTCGCCAACTTAAAAAAAAAAAAAACCGTCCGTCCATTTGAAAGCTCTACAAAAAAGTGATAAATATACTCACTCTCCAATCTTCTCTTTAGTAATAAAAGCAATGGATCCGCACACAATAGGAACACAAACTTCAACGTCTTTCACTCTTCTTCCATTATTCTACATAAATAAAAAATCACATACATATGATATCATCGAATACAGATACTTTACGATTCGAATACTTTACTTTATTATCAAATTCGAATACGATCTTTTACGATTAAAAAAAGGTAAATGTCCGATTTTATAGCTTCAAGAAACTACCTAAACTCCACAACCTTGGTTTTTTCACCAAACTCTTTCAACGGTGGCGTTTTAGGGTTTATCGATTAGCAAAATTACCTTATCTTCACGATCATCAACTGATGATGTGTTCATTCTGATCACAGATGTACGAACTTCAGACGTCGCCATTGTGAACGTTTTTCGTTCTTCGATGCGAAGGAGGGAAAAAAAGGTTTGTTACAAAACTTAACAGAGACGTTATTTATACTATTACACGTGCGTGTGTATTGAAAAACAAAAATTGAACTACTTGCAGTTTGTTTCACAGACATATGAACTACCTGTTGTTTTCAAGAAAAACCCAAATAAACGCGTCGTTTCTTTATTTTGCCGCGGTAGGAAAATAAAATTGAACTTGCCGTCTCTTTCACGAAACATATGAACTACCTGCCGTTTTGAATAAAAAAACAAATTCAAGATAAACGCGTCATTTATTATTTTGCCGCGATGCAATTAAAAAAAAAAAAAAAACACAAACTCGAACTTCTTGCCGTCTCTTTCACAAACATATGAACTACCTACCGTATGGAAGGAAAAACCAAAAATAAGATAAACCGCTACCATGTAATTTAACTAATTCCAAATATAATATATATATTCCAATTGGATTGAATACCATAAAAAATGTACATGATTTAGATACTAACGTAATCGCAGAATGGAGAAAGATAAAGAATAGATTTAGGCTTTGTGGTGAAGGAGGGATAAAACAGCTGCTGCATAAAGAATACCTGCATAACCGCGGACGGTCTGCCCGCTTAGTCCGAGATTAAACATACCTAAATTTTTGTGACCATGACCGCTCCGCTGTGATACGGACTAAGCTTCGTGATATATTTCCAACCTCATTTTATAACACGAAAAGAAACACAAAACTTCGCATTCTTCATCTTGAGTCCGTAAGATTACAGTTTGAATCATGATTTAATTCATAAGGCTTTATAACCTACTTATCAGATCTACCAAATTATTCAAGTTGATCATTGTCAACTACTTTTTTAACAATGATTTGTTCTCGAAAAAAAAACCAATTTCATTTACATTAATTCCGAAAAAGATCGTTGAAAAATTGATTTAAAAAAAAAAACAATTTTTTTTTTTTAAGTTAAGGTTTAAGCAGCTCCGTCTTAACACTATCAGGACTTCGAGCAAAAATAAAAAAATATCTCTAATATTACATTACAAATTTTTTTATGGGTCTTGTTTACCGAGAAATTTTTTTTTAACGGTAGGCCTCGGACGGTCGCACTTCTCTTCCCCTCCTAAACCGGCCATGTATTTAAGATGAAAAAGTACTTACTCTTCGATTTTTTTTTTTGGGTAATAAAAGCAATCGATCCGCAAACAATAGGAACACAAATTTAATATCTTTCACTCTTCTTACCTTATTCTATATTGTCACAGAGAATCAGAAATCAAAGACAAATTCGAAGATGATCTTCTAAGAATCAACGGTGGCATTTTAGGGTTTGTCGATAGCAAAATTAGATCATCAACTGATGTGTTCATGGTGATTGCATACCCGGCTCTGAGGGGAGCAGTATGAAATATTTTCTTCTGCCTCTGAGTTTTAAAAAAATATTTATATTAGTTTTATACCACATTTTTTCTTCGAAAAAAAAAATTTAAAGAAAATTGCTAACAAATTTTAGTTTTTTTTAATGGCCTCAAAAATTTTAAACGATGTTAAGATAGACTGTGGATGACTGTGAACGTTTTTTTGGTCTTCGATCGATTTCTAGCGAAGGAGGGAGACAAGAATTGGGGTCTTTTTACACACTTAACAAAGTGCCCTTATTTATTGAAAACAAAAATTGAACTTCTTGCCGTCTTGTTTCACAAACATATTAACTACGTGCCGTTTATGAAAAAAACACCAAAAAACAAGATAACACGTTTGCAGCGATAGGAAAATAAAGGCATATTCTTTTGCGCGTCTAGACGCAGATGCTGGATGCTATTTTTTTTCTGTCATTTAACGACGCGTCCAGATGTTGCATTCAGATGCTTTCGTCAAGTGCATCATCCAAAATTTCTAGAAATTCTAGACGCGTTTCGCAAACGCGTCTGGATGCAGCAAACGCGTCTCAAATCTGAAAATGACTAAAATACCTTAGTTTAAGGGATATTAAAATCTATAAAAAAATTATCCTAAATATAAAAATCTAAAAACCATTTTAATGTTATTATCTAAATACCTAAAATTTAAAAATAAACATTTATAAACTCTAAAATTATATAAAGTAATAGTTTTAAATTTTAAAAATATTAAAACTCAATAATTTAAAATTATAACATAAAATATTAAATTTAAAATTTAAAATTAATAAAATTTAAAATTTGAAAATAAAATTTAAAAATTTGAAAATAAAATTTAAAAAATTTAATAATAAAAAAAGTTAAAAATAAAAAAAAACTAAAAAATATAAATATAAATTAAAAAATTTAAAAATTTAAAAATTTAAAAATTTAAA
>OVAW01000743.1:0-11796 GCA_900406365.1 Heliophila coronopifolia | reverse complement strand
GGAACTTACTAGAGAAACAAAAAGCTGCTCAAAAAGTTCAGCAGCTGGAATGTCTTCCATAGAATTCAAGATTCCTTCACTATTTTTTTATGAGAAAACGGACGAGATCTTTATTAGTGATCTAATACAGATTTCACTTATGTTAAAGATGACATGCTATTGAAACTTACACAGCCAAATCTTCATCAAAGAGAGGTGCTTGTTTAACAGCAGGCAGTGGTTTAGCTGAATTCCACAGCTCCCGCCATAAGTTACCTAATCATATATAAGTTATGGTTTAACACAGAGAAACTGGGGCATAGGAAAATCATGAGAGAAAGGCAAAATGTTGCACCAAACCTTCTTTCTGCATCCGGTTACTTAATTGCCCTCGTATGGGTGAAGAGTCATCTCCAGAAGAGGTATCATTTTCAGTCCAGTCTGGTGGAGAGTGCCATCTCACAAAATCTTCCAAAATACAGCCAGGATTTGCTGCCTATTAGAGGTACATATCTAATCAATTTCTTACCATCTACACCTTTTTTCCTTATATGAGTGCTTTTATTTCCAAACATCATAAGATTATTCATTTTTTTTAAATAATCACCTTGAAAGCCTGCATGTCAGACAAGAGCTGAGAACATCCAGCCCCCATGCTGACCATAAGAAAGACAACAATCCAATCTATGAAGATAATTGGATATCTGAAAACCATGTCTAAAATATAAACGTTGGCACTCACCTCCCAGTCCGAAGTACTAATTCCTCTGTTTCTCTAATAAGATCTTCTGTCAAAAGCGGACCTTCCTACAAGGATATAACCAGT
This sequence comes from Heliophila coronopifolia, assembly GCA_900406365.1. Taxonomy (NCBI): domain Eukaryota; kingdom Viridiplantae; phylum Streptophyta; class Magnoliopsida; order Brassicales; family Brassicaceae; genus Heliophila; species Heliophila coronopifolia. The sequence continues at coordinate 10,991 of OVAW01000743.1, read as the reverse complement.
AGGACTTAGACAGATAGAGAAGATAGATACAGTTTTATTAACTATTAAGGAAGTTACAAACCTGAGTTATTGGGGCATACACAGGTTCACCAGTTTCCAACATTGTTAAGTTCTCAACTTGGTGATCAATACCTAGGCGGAGTATGGGTTCCCCAGTGATACTTTTAGCATACATTAGAGAATCCATTGCTTCTGAAACGTTTGAATTTTCATTGGCTGAACTGGCTAGTCTCATTATTGCATCTATTGCTTCAGAAGCAGCTAAGCAACGTGCTTTCCTGGCAAGACAACAGTTTATAACCTGTAACCATTGGTGAAGTAGGCAACTTTTTAAATCTGGATTCTCGTCCAGAGGTATCCATGGTATATGTTTCTCTTCATTCCAAAATCTCCTCAACTGCACATGTAGAAAATTTGAGAGAGGTTATCAAATAGCTACAGTATGTTACATTTTATTGCGGTGACTTATCCATACACCAACAAAATACAATATCTTACTTCATCAACAGCCCTGCACCAGAACAAAGCCATTCTCCTTGGTGTTTTAAAGCTTCCAATTACTTCAGCTAGCTTAACAACAAAGCTACCAGGAGGAGCAGCATGAATATCTTTTGCGAAAGATGCTTTGTTGGTAGGAGACTCCAAGTCCAAATCAGAGACAATCATTCTTCTGAGGAAGTTACTATCTGTAAATAATTGGCCAAAATCACAGTGTGAAAATAAATAGCAGTGACTGGAATATTGATTGACNATCTGTAAATAATTGGCCAAAATCACAACAGTGTGAAAATAAATAGCAGTAACTGGAATATTGATTGATGAAGAACACTTTCTTTATAGTAAAGCAAACCTACCAACGTTAAACAAGGAATTTATAAGAGAAACAAGTGCTTCCTCATCTCTTAAGTCAAAACCAATGTTATCCTCTTTTTCACCAAGAACCAGTGATTTCATCGCAGAGAGGGTCAAACCCCCCATCTCCCTCACTGGTGATGACTTTCCAGATGATGCAACCAAGTCTTTCACAGTCTTGCCCTTTTTTCCTTCTCTGAAAAAACAAAGTCATATAGAAATAATGAGAAATCAGAGCGGAACATTGCAAAATACTTTAGCTAGAAAGTACATAAATTGGTAAACACTTATACTTCAGAGCCTCATGGATTATTAGAAATTCAAACTAAGACTCACTCGATTGCTAAAGCAAGGTGCTTCAAAATGGATACCGAGGGAATGCTGTTAACATCAACGGCATTTAGAGATTCTAGCAAGCAGGCGACATCAGATGCCTAGAAAAAATATAATGTTTTGAGAATGCTAATAGCTACAAAAAGTGATGTGGAAAAGCTGAACCATTGCTACCTTGGATTCTTGTTCTTGCTTCACATCAAGAACTAACAATCTTGAGTCATAGTAAGGGATAGCCATTGTTGAATCTTCTTCGACTTCTTTCCTCCCAATTCGTAAGTTTTTAAGTTTATTTTGCCACTCTTGCGTTTTCTTAATATGAGGAGGCTTCACTTCATTCTCCTAAATAATGTACCCAAAAGTTCCAATTAGCAGAAACTAAATAATGTACCTAAGGAGTAAAAGTCTACTTCATCATCCAAAAAACATGTATCTAGTTCTGCAAATTTCTCATTCTCATTCCTACCTTAAGGTCGCCATTCTCATTCCTTGTCGATTGCTTCTCCGCTTCTTCAAAAATTCAAAAATTCAAATGAAAAACACTAAAGAAAATCAAATCACCAATAGAATTGAATTTGACTCAAGAAAGAAAAAGATTTGAATTTGACACAAAAGAGATAAACTAAAAATAGAATTGGATTAACCTCAAATGAAAAAGATGAAATTAATAGGACAAAATGGGACGAAAATCAGAGGCCGAGCGATAAGGCGTATATACATCAGCCAAATTTTAGTAAATTGAAGCGAAAAGTACGGGAATATAGAGAGGTAAATAACCTCGATCGGATTTGAGATCAGTGAATAAGCGCTCCGCTTTAGCAGCGGCGGAATTGAAGGCAGTTTTAGCTTTGGAGACGAAAGACGGCGGCGGTGGCGGCGCTTCCATTATCGTGCGTAAGTTAAGAAGTTGGCTTTTTTTTTTTGTTAATGACACGGCATTGAAAGCTTGAGGAGCAAGAGAAGACGATGAAGAAGGTAAAGATTGCAAAGAAACTCGATGTGGAGAAGTAGACGATTTAACGAACACTATATATATATATATTTATTTTTTATTTTTTTCGTTTTTTCATAAGTCTCTGTTGCCTTTTTTTTTATTTTGTCAAGCTAGTTAATTCATTTTCATATATACATGTTTGACAAAAAAAAAATATTATATATATTATAAAATTTATTTTGTTTAAAGTTTAGAATATATTAAAGAAAATAACTTATCTATCGCTGGGAAAAAAACAATATTTTTATCTATCGCAGATAAAAATATCTGAGACTATATTTGAGTAAAAAGTGGTTATGGGCTTAATGGCAAAATATCAACTCAGCCAGTTTTCAACTTGTAGCTCCTCTGAAAAATATTTTTAAACATATTATATTATCGAAGAAGATACATTCCAACACCATTTAGTTACATAAGAAAAATAAGTTGTGATAATCTATAAATATTTAATTTACTTAGAAATGTCTAGTTAGTGTTATACGTGTATATATAAATATATTAATGACTTGCATGTCACGATATCAAATATCATCGTTCATGGACCCATCGTGGCTCACACACTATCCAATTTCAATTCTAGTTACAGAATTCGACGCCTGAACCGGAGTAAACCAAGGAAGATAAGCGAAAAAACGTTGTCTTGTTAGGAAGTTCACGTTCGCATTTGCAATTAGTAATTCATCGGTTAGGGATTTTTGTCTTAGGCCGCGTTTCCGGTACAGATTCTGATAAAACCGGTTTATGAATGTTTGGTTTATAATATGTATCATGGTTCTTGCAGAAGTTTGGTTAGGCGGATCTAGAACGTTTTTTCACTTTGGGGGTAAGAAAATTAAAATAAAATATTCCTCGAATTTTTTTAGATATATATATTTTCTTAATATATATCAAATTTTAAAAATAAATATTCTAAGAAATTGTTTTGGTATGGGGCACAATAGAAATTGTTAATAAAATATACTAAATAGAAAATTTTCACCGGTGACACATGCCCATTCTTAATGAACTAGATACGCCCCTAGTTTGGTCCGACCCGATTAGCGAGAAGAGCGGGTTTTGAGTAGAGTTAACATTTGTTTTGGCTTTATTTTTATAGGCTTTTACAATTTATTTTTGGTCCCAACAATTAGAATAAGTCATTTTCATATAACAATACATTTTTTTGGGTTTAGATTTCAGGATTGGTCCACAATTCATAGTTAATCCACAAAAATAATTGTACATGAGATCAAAATTTTAAAAATAACGTCATCAATATAATATAGTCCTGAAAAAAATGTTGGATTATAAAGTGTTTTTTGAACTCTAAGCAATCACATACTTGAAATAAAACTGAGCAAAAGCTTAGCTAAGAAATATATATAGTATGTATACTTATGTAATATTCCAAGAAAATGAAAGAAGTAAAGATCGATCATAAAGAGACTAATTGAGTAACGCTTAAAGGTGATGTATATTGTGAAGCAGTAAACAAAAGATCGACGGTGGTCCGAGCAGCAGCTTCTGTTGGATGACCATAACGATCCCAAAATAGATATTTGGTTCTGTCTGGACATAAATTTGACAACGGAAAACAAGGAAGTTCCGCGTTTAATTTTCCATCTCCACAACACGCTGATGCTACGTCAGCCAAACCTATAGTTGTCCAAAAACACAAATACAAAATGAGGAGAATACAAAAAAAAATATAATATATTTATCAATAGTGCTTATTAAAAAACAAAATTACCCAAAATATAAACGTACCGTAACGAGCAGGGTTGGAAATAACGTCTTGTACAGACTTGAAATTATCAAAGTAAGTGTAACTCAATGAGTTTTGTAACTCTTGTTTGAGTTGTTGCAACATCTTTACCAAAGCTATATTGTACAAAGAGGCCATCTTATTTGCCACTTCATTACATTCATGGATCTTTGAGTTCAAGTTTCTCATTCTAGGTGTACATCCGACTTGTGATACTCCGAATATAAGAAATTTACGTGCGCCAGCATCGTGAATTCTCTGTAAATACAATTTTAAAATTTATAAATAATTATATATATATATATACNTTACGTGCGCCAGCATCGTGAATTCTCTGTAAATACAATTTTTAAAATTTTTAAATAATTTTTTTTATATATATACACAAGTGCTTGCTAATGCATTTTTATTGTTGTTTACCTTTAATTGTTGTTTGAGTTTATAAGCCATTAGTTGTGTAAATTGTTGAGGATTGTTCTGTTGTTTGAGTTCAGGTGATTCAAAGTAGTCGAAAATATCGTTACTGCCTACGACCACGGTAAATATAGATTTGGACAGGTGGCTTTGAGCTGCGGATGCTCCTAGCTGGTTCACAAGTTCTTCATGAATAGATAACCAGTGGTTCACTTGATACGATAAAGGAATGGATTGTCCCTATAATATAATATAAAAATTAATATATTTAACAATCTAAATTTGTTTGACAAAAAAAAAATCTAAATATATGCCATGCTCATTGCTCACCACATTTTTATAGTTTTATTTTTATTTTTGAAGATAATAGTTCCATATTTGTGCTTGAAAATTGGAATTTTCCAACCAAACTTTTGATTCGAAATTAAAGCTGGCCATGGAAAAATACTCTCTCTTTTTTATGATGAAAAATACTGTATTTCTTTTCTTTGTAGAATTTTGAGAATAATTATAGTATATCATGGAAGTATATATAAAAAAAAACTTACGAATGTATCGTCGGAACTGTTGAAGATTCCGGCTCCGCCTGAAGCAAAATTCACCCCTTTCGTGGCGGCGGAGTTTCTCTTTATTACTAGTAACGGTAACGATAAGCCTCTAAGTGAGAGATATGGCGGTGGTGACGGTAAGCCAAATTTCTCAGCTAAAAACAAAAAAACCAAAAAATTACATAATAATTTATTTTGTTAACAACTAATAATAAAATTAATTTAACAAAAATATTACTCTCGTATATGAAATTTGGAAATATCATAGAAACAGTTTTGAATTATTATTTTTCTTTATTAAAAGTTTCGAATTATATGGACAATTTTAAAAGTAAATAATTTCATATATATGACAACATTAATTTAACTTAAAACTAATAACACCGGAACCGGATAAATACTATTATAAAAACTCACCGATAGCATCGGCAGCGTTTTTGCCGTTAGAGAATCTTCCGGTGGGTATATGGCCCGGGAAATCGACGCCATTTTGTGGATAATTAATTTTGGATATCGAAATTAGAAGGTAATTATTATTTCCAGTATCAACTAACGAATCTCCAAAAATGTATAATCCCGGAACCGAAGCTACTTTTCCAGTCGTTGCTTCTAAACCGGGAAATGAATTGAACCGGAGTAAACCGAGAAATAGGAGGAAGACGGTGAAGAACATTGTACTGTTCATCGGCATTTTTATTATTTTCAGGCGAACTCTTTAGTTTTGTTGCTTTGATAAAGACTGTTGGAGTTGTAAGAAAGATATTAACTTTGTGTGGTTTATATAGAGAGAAAAAGAAATGTAAATTTAACTGGAAAATTTATAAAAATAGAAAAATAAAATAGTGAGTGATAATGTGAATCGATGAAAATTTTTAAACAACCAAGAGGGAGCTTATCTTGTTATTGTCGTTATCAGACAGATTATGTCACTAAATATATCAATCTCATTTTGGCAAATCTTCCTGTTATGGCAAATCGTAGTATATATATATATTACACCGTAGATACTAAATTTGAACCATAAATTTTATCTTATATATACATATATATATATTTAATTTCATCATATAGTTTTTAAAAGATATTTTATATTTCCACATTACAAATTGTGTTTTTTTATTTAGGTAAGTAAATACACAAAACTATTGAGTTCCATTAGTCATAAAGTAATATTCTACCATTTTCACAATTGAGAAATGTTTTTATTCTTCTCACAACATAATAATTTTTCTATTTTTTCTATTTATAATGTTTATATATATAGAAGTGTTTTTGAACACATACTTGAAATAAAACTAGAGCAAAATCATATCTAATAAATATAGCACGTATACTTGATTTGTGTAAAACAGTACTAAAGATCGGTCATAAAGAGACCAATTGACTAAGACTTAAAGGAGATGAGTATTGTGAAGTATCAGTAAACATAAGATCGACGGTGGCCCGAGCAGCAGCTTCTGTGGGATGACCATAACGATCCCAAAATAGATATTTGGTTCTGTCTGAACATAATCTTGCTAATGGAAGACAAGGAAGCTCCGCGTTTAATTTTCCATTCCCACAACACGCTGATGTTACGTCCGCAAAACCTGAAACCACAAACGTCAACATCATTTTGTATTTTTCCCAATGTTAGATTTATATACATTAATTCAAATTTGTTTGCTAGTATATATATATATATATATTGATAATACATATACATATATATATATATATATATGTATTAAACAATATCCAAAATACAAACATACCGTAACGAGCAGGATTGGAAATAACGTCTTCTACGGACTTAAAACTATCAAAGTAAGTGTAACTCCATGAGTCTTGCAACTCTTGTTTTAGCTGTTGCAACATTTTTACCAAAGCTTCATTATACAAAGAACACCACTTATTTGACTCTTCATCACATTCATGTATCGTTGAATTTTTAGCTCTTTTGTTTGGTGTACATCCTATTTTCCCTACCCCGACTATAAGAAATTTCCGCGCACCAACATCCTGAATTCTCTGTAAATACTCAAATAATATAATATATATATAAAAAAAAATATATATATATATATAGGAGAAATATAATTAAGTGCTTGTGTTTGGTGTTTACCTTTAATTGTTCTTTGAGTTTATCAGCCATTGATTGTGTAAATTGTAGAGGATTGGTTTTTTGTCTGAGTTTAAACGATCCAAAGTAGTCGAACATATCGTTACTGCCTATGACCACAGTAAATATCGATTTGGACAGGTGGCTTTGTGCTTCGGAAGGTCCTAACTGATTCATGAGTTCTTCATGGATAGATAGCCAATGGTTCACTTGATACGATAAAGGAACGGATTGTCTCTGTAATATAATATTAATTTAATATAATTAATGATAATATGAAGGAATATTGATATGATGAAGGAATGGATTGCCAATGGTTCACCACATTTTTAATAAAGTTTTGTTTATTTTTCTCTTAAATTCAATTATATAGTAAATGATCCTCTTTTTGTGTGCTTCGAATCTTCCGCTCGACTTTAAGTTAAAAGCCGACTATGGAATCAATTCTTTATTTCATTTCTTTACAGATTTTTTTTTGAACTTTTTAAAGTATAGCATGGAAAATATATATAAAAACTTACAAATTGTTCGTCGGAACTGTTGAAGATTCCGGCTCCGCCTGAAGCAAAATTTACACCTGTCACAGCGGCGGATTTTCTCTGTCCCCTTTTTAGTAAGCCTCTAAGTGAAAGATATGGCGGTGGTAACGGTAAGCCAAATTTCTCAGCTAATCAAACAAAACAGAATCAAAGTTAAAAATAATTCCACAAAATATTTAATACTCTTTTTACAAAAAAAAAAATATATATATATATATATATATTTAATACTCATGGCAGCAATTTCTAATTATATTTGATTATTGACAGAAAATTTTTACAAGTACGTCTAACCAAAATCTTATATATAAATTAAGAGTGAATAGATTACATTTTATTAAAATAATCGTGTTCCGAAATAAGGTACTCTTACTATAATTTCATAATAAAATTATGATAATTATTTAAAAAAACGCTCACCAATAGCATCGGCGGCGTTTTTGCCGTTACAGAATCTTCCGGTGGGGTTATGGTTCGGAAAATCAACGCCGTTATGTGGATAATTAGCTTTAGATACTGAAATCGGAAGATAATTATTATTTCCAGCATCAACTAACGAATCTCCAAAAACGTATAATCCCGGAACCGAAGCTAATTTTCCGGTTGCTGCTTCTAAACCGGGAATTGAATCGAACCGGAGTAATCCAAGAAAGAGGAGGAAGATGGTAAATAACGGTGCGGTGTTCGCCGGCATTTTTTAATTGTTTTCCGGCGAACTCTTTAGTTTTGTTAGCTCTTGGAGTTGTAAGAAAGATGCAAAGTTTAGTTTAGCTTTTATAGAGAGAAAAAGAAATGTGAATTTGACTCAAAAAAAATATTACAAAATTGGGAAAAAAAAAATTTGATAATGTGAAAATAGGAAAATTTTAGAATAGCGAAGAGACAACTTATCTAGTTGTCGTCGTTGTCAGATAGATGATGTCACTCTTGTGTTCTTTCCTGCGACTTACTGTTATGGCAATTCTCATTTTGTTAGAAGGAGAAATATTTTGCACCGAAAACATTTAACTCGAACCATTATAAAACGGTCGAATAAAAAATTATTTTCTTAAAAGATATATGTTTAGAATTTCTTACAAATATGCATATAAATTAGATGTGCTGTTTTTCAATGAAAATTACAAAAAAATTCAATCGTAATTGACTAATTGTTTAAGCCCATACCATCCTCCCATCTCTAATGTTATATATATTTTATTGTAAAATATTATATATATTTTATTACTTCATGAATCGATATTAAAGTCACTCTAACTTCAACACGTGTTGTCTATTTATAAATCGTGAGGTGTCTCATAGTTCATGTGTTCGTATTCAATTCAACTCAAGTTTTATCAGTTTAAGTTTATGTGTTTTTTTCACATCAATAAATGAGTTAGGTTATTGAATTTAATTGATAATATATTTAGGTTGAATTTTATTAAATATATCAACCTAGAGATAGATTTTAGGTGCAAACGGTTGGATATAGAGTAACGATTAGAATAAGAGGAAAATAAGTAATGAAGTAATCAATGAGTGGAACAATGACACCTAAAAAAATAAATTGAATGATACATAAATAATTTTAAAGATAAATAGTAATCACCTAGTGGAAGACGCATAAACTATATTGTGTAATATATAAAAAAAAATATTTAAAAAAATGATAATATATATATATATTACTTATTAATATTTTTTTTTTAAAATAAATTCAATAATAATAAATAAATAACTGACAATTTTTTTTAAGAACATATAAAAAACTAACGGTTTTTTTTTTGTAAAAATTAATTAAACGAAAAAATCATTCTCTAAAAAAATTAATAACTAACACAATTTTTCTAAAAAAAATAATTTTTATATAAAGACGAAACAAAAACAGTTTTTTTCTATAAAAAAACTAATTAAATAGTTTTGCTTTTATTTTAATAAATAGAATTAAATTAAATAAATATTTTTTTCGTTCCTACACTATTCCTCCTACTATTCCTTTACTCAATAGAGAGGAATAACAAATTTCAGCGGAAAACAATGGTTTCCCACTTGTTACGCTAATTCTTAAAAGTAAGAAATTATTTGTTTATTTTTATAAATGGTGTATTATTAATAGAATATAGCGTAATTAATTTATTACTCTAAATGACATGTGGAAGACAAGTACCTCTGTACTTATACAGCGTGACCGAGATTCAAACCATGGATTCTCCCGTTGAGAAGAGATTATTTCATAATTAATTAGCTGTTGACAAAAAAAAATTACATTCCATTTGCATCCAATTAGCGGTTTGTTAAAAAAACAAAATGAAATAGTATTATATATACTGAAAGTTTATATAGGTTGAATTTTAAGAAGTTTGCATTAGTGTAGACGAAAATAATATATATTGAAAAATGGCATATTAGTTTCACCATGTATACAATAAAACTATGAAGGTTGTTAATAATAGTTGGAATGATGAAGAAAAATATATTATATTTTATAGGTAAGAAAAATTATTTTTACAGACTTAGCTAAAAATATTTATATAAACCTTAACCATAGCCAAAAAAAAAATTGATCGAGCAATAAGAAAACAACAAAAACTTGATGTGTTTTTTAATTTCTCCGAGAAACTGTTTAAGAAATTTGCATAAATAAGCTGGTGTAAGAAACGGACGGTAACTGATGTTTTTTATCTATAGATTACCGATTTTCAAAAAAGAAACAAGATTTGTTTTTCATGTGACCACTATATTTTTTTCCTTAGTTATATAGTGGACTAATTTAATTATATTTAATTTATAAATAAAATAATCTAGATTAATTCTAATTATGGTGTAAGAATACCAACATGACAACCATTAGATTTTTTTTTTATCCATAATAACTATATATATATTTAGGTCTAATGCCATAACTACTTTTTTTTCACGATGCCACAACTATATTTAAAAGTAAAAACATATAAATAAATTTGGAATAATGCACTTTAATTTAGGCCGTCCCACATGACCTCCACTTTTTAAAGTTAAAGCTTTTCCTTCACACAAAATTAATTTCAAGGAATTTGGATTTAGAAATTCAATTATTTTAAAAGCTTGTTACAAATTCATGTAGATAAATGTACAAACAGAAACAATCATTAACTTTCAATAATTCAACAGTTAACCAAATGATTAAACAGAAATACGGTATCATACAAATTCTATATTTTCTAATGATATCAAAAACTCTTTCAAACTATTTTTGTTAAACTAAAAAACAATACTTCATTTACTAATGGAGTCGCCGAATTTTTATGTTAAACCTTATGTAATGGTTTAATTCATATTTTACAAATAACAAATTCACGTTTATAAATAACTAATAGTAGATATAGTAAATTAACAAGAAAATATGACAATATATAAGTCAATATTAGAATATATTAAAGTAAAATGTCTGTAATCATAATATGATAAAAAGATATTATAAATATAAAAGTTGTCTATGTCAAAAACA
>OVAW01000741.1:0-12278 GCA_900406365.1 Heliophila coronopifolia | reverse complement strand
AATTTTATCTTAATAAATGTGCAAATGTCTAAAACGACATTAAAAAAAATACGAAGGGAGTATAATATAATAGCAAAGCCAGTCCATGATTTTTTGGTTGTTGACTTCTTTCAATCTCGCTCTTATGGGCTGAGCTGAACTTGGGCCCAAATAACAGCCCATGAGCCTTTGGTGGGTTTTATAATCCGGTACCGTTTTGTAGGTCTCCAAAATTGGAGCAGGTAAATAAATATCTTATCTTCTCCAATCTGTAGTGAAAGCGTCGAGTGTAGAGTTTCTCGATATCTGCAGTTGTAATGGCTTCCTTTACAACATCTTCTTCATCCTCGCTTCTACCTAAAACACTACTTCCTGTAAATCATCTGAACTGCTTCCCAACACTTTCCGGTATTCGAGTTAGCGACACATGGAATCCTCTGCCCCGGAGTATCTCCGCCGCTGGGTATCGACGTCAGGTTGCGATTGTGAAGGCTTCGACGGTGGATTCAGATTACTCGTCAAAAAGAAGTAGTAGCAACGAGCAGAGGGAAACGATTATGCTTCCTGGATGCGATTACAATCACTGGCTTATTGTAATGGAATTTCCCAAGGATCCAGCGCCAACCAGAGAGCAGATGATTGATACTTATCTCAACACTCTTGCTACTGTTCTTGGAAGGTCCTTTTTAAGCTTTTGATTGATTCTCTCAATAATTTTAAATCGACATATATATAGTTATAGGAAAAATTGGGTTTTCATGAGATTAGGGTCTTTGATTGGTTTATGATGATAATGTAAGGCAAAAGTTTAGAGCTTTAAAGTTGCGTTTAAGTTTATATAGTTTCCAGATTTAGTTCTTAAACTTTATCTAATGTAAACAATATGCTCATATGTGTAATTGTTGTTCTTGGAGCGTTTAAACTGTCTACTGTTGTTTATAAATGATTCCTTGTGTGTTCTAATATTTGTCTTGTGTCTTATTTTCCAGCATGGAAGAGGCAAAGAAGAACATGTATGCATTCAGTACCACCACATATACTGGATTCCAATGCACCATTGACGAAGAAACATCTGAGAAGTTCAAGGGTTAGTAATCAAGAAAAAAAGCTTTAATCCACTTGTTAAAAGTTCGTACTCGAAAACCGTCCTCAGCCTTTCAAATTTAACAGGTTTGCCTGGAGTTCTATGGGTCTTACCTGACTCCTACATAGATGTCAAGAACAAAGACTATGGAGGTAACCATTATAAGATCTTTCTTCCTTTTCTCTGTATCCCTCTTTTGATAATTGGATCTGTCTATTTCGGTTTAGGCGACAAGTACATCAATGGAGAGATTATCCCGTGCACATACCCGACATACCAACCAAAGCAACGCAATAACTCCAAGTATCAAAGTAAGAGGTACGAAAGACGAAGAGACGGGCCACCTCCTGAGCAGAGGAAACCAAGACAAGAACAGGCTACTTCTGATTCCTCTTGAACGGCGATAAGTTAAAGACTGTTGGTGTTTGGGATTTTTGATCGATTTTGTTAGTCGTTAGCTTATTTTAAGTAAGGATGTAAAACCTCCTAGTATGAATGATGATACTGCATCATCATAACTTCATACGATTTCAATCAGGTTAATCTCTACGATCATAATTATTATCATCACAATCAACAGCCGCAGTTTAGTTTCAGTCCGATTAGTTTTTTAGTATTATAATTGGAATGGTTTTGCATCCGTGTCCGACAAATGACAAATCAATACAAATTTTGTCGATACTACTTCGTTTTAGGAAATTCCCCACAGAAATAAATAAGGAAATCTTAAATCTCAACTTAGGGATACGGCGCCGTTTTGAGAAGCCTCTGGAAACGCAGAAGGTCCTCTTTATAAAACAGGAGTCCCTTGTGCTCTTTGCCTTTTTAAAGAAGCGCCAAACAGAAAAACCCTGAAATTGCGAAAAAGGGAAACAGGTCAATTACAGGTTTCACTACCCGCTCAAGATGATCATACCTGTTCGTTGCTTTACTTGTGGAAAGGTTGGATTTTTTTTTGCGCGAATCAAATCTTATTTAGAAGTTTCAATCATGTTAGGGTTTTGGTTACTCTAAATATGACAAAGAAGAGATATAACCTTATCTGGCTTGTAAATATTCTGGGTCGATTAGATATATCTATTTAATAATATATTTTTGAGCTTTACTGAGGTTTCAGACTGCGATGTTTAGGTGATTGGAAACAAATGGGATGCTTATCTTGATCTTCTTCAGCTAGACTACACTGAAGGGTAAGGCTACATGATTCTCTTGTTCTAATCTTACTTTCAGTAACAGAGAGTAAATTATTTCATGTTAAGAGAAAATTAGTCCAGATATCTTTTACATAGGAAGCTTCATAAGTGAGGTATGAGATTAGTTAACGGAGAATCAAAAAAAAAAAACAATCTAAGAGATTAGCTGTTAAAGGATTTAAGCTTATTATGATCTTCTGTTTCATGTTTTTATCGTGTCATTACTTGTTCCCATGTACATGATTATTCTATGGACAAATGACAAATCATACTTTGTGTGAAAGCAAATTTGTTTCATTTAGGTTCTTGTTCTTGTTGTTGAAGCTTCTCAATAAGTATAAAGTTACAATTTTTGTTTTGCAGGGACGCACTTGATGCGCTCCAACTAGTCAGATACTGCTGCAGGCGTATGCTTATGACTCATGTTGATCTCATTGAAAAGCTTCTTAACTACAATAGTACATTCTCGACACATTGACTTGTTGTTTTTCTTTTGACTTTTTTTTTCTATTTATTTACTGTGTTCACTTACTCTTCCTTGCAGCTATGGAAAAATCAGACAACAACAGTTAATACACCAAGGCTTTATATATATGTTGGAAACATCTTTTTGTTTGTACTGTAGAACCTTTAACTCAATCTGAATCATATGGGGTTTCGAGGATATTAATAACATGACATGTGGTTTAGAAATTAAGATCCAATTAGTCGGAACTAAAACCACTTCCAGAAGAACAAACGAACAAATTACTTAGTAGCCATTTGTCGATCCTACCAACCGAGAGAAGGGTAGCTGCTGTGTTTGGTTTTTGTGCCTTATGTTAAAACTGTAATTGCCAGTTCTAGATTTAGGGTCAGAGAAAGGCGAATAGGCTTGAGCTAGTTCGAGAGCAGAAGCTGCTTTCCCATGACTAAGCCTTGTTCCATCTGGTTTCTGCAAAACCGGTTTTCGCCAAGTCTCTGGTGATGCATGTCTTGTCTTCTTCTCCTGTGTCTGCTGTTGTTGTCTATGGCTTTTGTTATCATTTTCACGCCAGTTTCTCCTCTGTGTTTCAGATCTGGCAGTGCCGCTTACACTTAGCTCGTCATTCTGGTTGAATTTCCTCATTGGCCTTTGAATTGCGTGCTGTGGAACTCTTTCGATGGGTTTGAGGACCATCCTTTTTGATATGAAGGAAAAATAAAAACAGAACATAAAAGTTGGATAGTTGTTCACATTGGAACCGTAAGAATTGGATCCAAGAAAGTATGCAAGAAAGTGAATGAGTATAAACTTGTTCTACCTTTTCAACGGTGCTTCCAATTCGCGATGTTCGGTGTCATTAATGCCTTGCCCCTTCAATACCTAATCGGAGAATAAAGGTTAAAATCAGGTTGCAAAAGGGTAGCCTACAAGGGAATTACAAAACAAGATGAAAGAAATCACACTCACCCGTTCCTGTGGTCTGGCACCGCCAAAAACAGCACTACTGCACGAAGAACCAAAAAACGTAAGCATGGTTGTCAGGGAAGCGTTCTAGTCGATAGTCCAGAAACAAGAATGACAAAAAATAAGCTCGCAAAATAAGCGTTCAATGTTCAAGCATATTCTACCATCTTACTTCTGAGGATGGTTTGACACAAACCCAATATAAGCATTTATTCAATATAAGCATCTAATTCAATGTGGATAGATACCAAAACATGTCATGACTCGGAGCTATTACTAACTAGGGAATAAATGTTAGTACCACTATAGCCTGGTAGAATTTTGAACATAATTACCTCTCGTTTTCAGTCTTAACTTTTGGATGCTCGAGCCTCTGAGTCAAAGGCTTCTGATTCAACTTGGGGCGCACGATTGGCTGGTTAAAAATCTCAGCTGCAGACAGACCAGGTTTTCCATCATTCAAAGGTTTCTCAAAGCTCTCAAGAGGTTTTGTCCGAGGCAACAGTTTCAGATTAGGTCGTTCCACAACTTCAGAAGGGTTAGTTGGTTGCACCAAATGTCCAGTAGACCTAACTTCAGAACAATTTTGGTGAGGCTTATTGTTGCTTTTTGCTACAATGTTTGCTTCCTTAACGTCCAAATGAGTTGGAACTGGGATTTTTTCATAATCACAGGAAAACCTTTCCCCACCCTGGATCCCACCTTCAGAGACCGGGCCCCCTTCTGCATATGTTCCATGTGGTTCACCCCCTTGATTAACCATGGGGCCATTAGTCTTATAACCTCTGCTCTCTATCTCTGAATGCTTAACGATATCAAAGCCTATTTGAGAAGGAACCAAAAGCTTGGATTGCCATCTTCCTGCAGAGACTTGCATAGGTGCACTAGCATGGACCAAATTAGAAACAGCCGGTTCTGTAGTCCATGGACACTTTCCCAGTTCATTGTTAGCCACTGAGACCTCCTTCTTCTCAGTCCAAGCATTCGGGTGAGTTCCTGAAACTGAATTATCACGATTACCAGCCATCAAATGAGTCACATCATTAATCTCTCCAGGGAAAGGACCAGCTTCCGCTGACCAGCCACCAAGTCTCCCAGATAAATCTGAGTGTGTTTTCACCTGCAAACGGTTATTTGCAACCAGGAAAACATCATCACTGACCATTCTACGAGGAGAAGAGTGACCATCCAGAGGCTTCCTTTCATCCTCGTTGAAATTGCGTCCAATATTCTTGGTGTGAGGCAGAAAGAGTGATTTATCATCGAAGTTTCTAATAATATGAGACGAACTCGGCCTGGTTCTCTGATCCAGTCGGCCGATTGAAGTTCCCCAAGGCGCTCTATCGAAAACAGATCGATCCGTAGTAATATTCGGAATCCTACAAAGGAAAATTGTTCCCGAAATAAGAGAGAGAGAGAAAGAATTTAAACGAGATAATCAAATGCAGACGCTGATCATCCAATACAAGGATAAAAACAAAAGACATATATATAATCAGAAACCTAATAGCCGTAGGATAAACGAAATTTTTGCCAGAAAATCAATCGAAACTTGGAAACCAAATCAAGAATTCGACTGATCTCCAATAAGCATTACCAACTAAGAGGCAATCCAAAGGGAAACTAAAACGAATCCGTGAAGACTTACACTCCAGGAGCGGAAGGGAGAGGAAGATCAGATGGTATGGAGCCGCCATGAAAGTCCTTAAGCGTCATGGTGCTACCAGCCGCTTTCTTCTTCGACATCGTTGTACAACTATTTATCTCTCGTATCTATCACCTTTTTCCCCTCTTCTCCGATTGAGATTAAGTTAGTTTGCCGCCGGAGAAGAGAAGAATGGACTGGAAGAAGGAGATGAAGGTGATAAGAGATCACACCTGACCTCCCTCAATCTCTCGCTCTCGCTCTCAAGCTTCAGTTATCTACGGTGCGTCTCATTAAGCTTCAGATTATTCTCCTCTTTGCTTTATTTATATCAAAAACCTCAGTGGACGTAAAAATGTTTTTTCCCCCTTAAAAAAAAGGAGCCAAGATACGTAACGATACCTCATACGGTAACCTCTATAATAAAATATATATATATATATAAAAAAAAACTATTTGCGAGATGCCAACTCCAAATATCAATACAATGGATATGGACACCTCAAGGATTGACTTTTGATATTCGGAATATAGATAAATTTGAACATAACACACGTAGCCTCTTTGCAGAAAATGACAAAATATACTATATTTTACGGCATACTGAGTAGTGAGTACCAGTGCAGTGCCTAATAAAATGTGGTCTAAATTTTGTGACTGTTTTAAAGTGAATGTCTTTTTCTACTGCGTACCCATAATAAATACTTTAGCAAGTAGTAACATCTCAATAATTTTTTTTTTCCATTAGACTCATCGAATTTCAAAGTATCTTCGAATATTTCCGGTTTTCCTGCGACTCGGGAAGAAATAAAGCCTAATGTTAGCACATAAATTATAATGGCTTACAATTTTTTTTTTTTTGTCATCTAGTGGTCTTTGACCACTTTTTAAACTCCGCCATCTTGGGGGCTCGAACCCATCACCTGGAAGTAACATAGAAACTTTTCATTATTCAATTAGGCTAATCTTTCCGGTTTAATGGCTTACAGATTATATGTAGGAAATTATCATTTTTTGGCAAGACTTAATCCAAGGTTACGAAAATAGCCGAGATAATAAATAATTAATTAAATTAGTAAACAGAGCATACAATCCAGAACAAAATGAGTAATGCAAACAAAAAAAAATTATTACAATCCATTTCCACTTAATACACTTAAAATAAAAAGAGAAACAAAAATGAGGTTTAAGCCCATGGGCTAATGGAACACTCCCAAGGAAGTGTAGGGAATCTCTCATGGTCCTGGCAATAATCGTATACGACCAGATTACGCTGCACCCATGCATAATCCATCTTCTGTGTCTTAGACAAATGCCATGCGTCGTACTGGTCCCACCAATTCTCTGTTGTAGTTGAGACGCAAGCAGGGAATGGATCTTTCCAACGGCATCCTTCCACGGAGAAGTCCTTGTAAGAAGAGACGAATGGAGCTTTTTTCCAGTCGGTCTTCTCTAGCCCACCACGTGTCGCCCACTCGTCAGCGTTCCAGATGCTGGAGAACAAGTACATTGGCTTCTGGTTCGGGAAGAAGTCGTTGTTTGGTACTTTATCGCTGTTCTTGTACACACGAATCGGTACTCTATCCACGAAGAACCTGTGTTTGCATTTTATTTAACCGGATTACACATTGTACCAATCGATAAAATTTGCTCAATTCGGTTCGATTTTGGTCTAGTTTGATTTTGTTAATGATTGGTTAAGACCGGTACGGAATTGGAACTTACACAAGCTGGTGGTTATTCCAGAGGATGGAATAAGTGTGATAATCCTTGGTCGGGTCGAACCAGAGAGAATGTCGCATCTCCCGATTCCCGGTTCCGTTCTTATACACATTGGTCTGAATCACGTAGGGCTGTCCGGTTCGGTTTCCTAGAAATTCGAAATCTATCTCGTCTCTTTCCGGTCCTGCCCCATTCTCTGAACACATCTGCTCACTCAAATAAAATAATAAATATTTAAAAAGAAAATTGGCTAAGCTAATAAAAGATTAAGGAAAACATTAATTGATGGTTAATTAAGAACGACGACTCACGTAGTAAGCGGTGACGACGCCAGCGGAGTCGCCGCCGACAAGCTTTAGCTTCATACTAAACCAACCGAATCTGTACATGTGCTTTGTCTGAAATCCACATCCTGTTTTATTTCATTCAATCAAAATATCAACGAATCGATCAAGAAATTAGGTCCAATCATATAAAGTTACAAGAAATTTAAAAAATGTAAACATGTACAATTAAGTAGGAACAGAGTCTCACTGTAATTGTAATAAAAAAATAATCGAGAGACGGCATTGATCCTAAACCGGAAGCAAAATCGATTTGAACGTACCGGTGTCGTTGTCTAATGCAAGATTCCAGATCTGTCCACCCTCGGAAGTTGTGAAGTGATTTTCAGACCACATAATGTTGAAATTTTCTTCGAACGACTGTGTCGGTGTGACTGCAAGAGAGGAAGACGCTGACAGAGCTGCTATGAACAAGAACAGAGCTGCCATGGAAGAACAACTCGTGATTAAGCTTCTTCTCGTCTCCATTGGTTGTCTCTGCTTTCGAATATTACGAAGACAGAGAGAGAACAAAAAAAAAGAAAGAAAAAAGAATTGAACTTGTTCCGTGAGTGAGAAGGGTATAGAACTCTCTGCTTTAATTATAAAGACTATACAGTTTCATTTAAAGGCCTGGCAAATTACTGTTCTGACCATTAATAATTATTTTTTCTTTATAAATGTATTGGCTTTAATCTTTTGAATTTTGATACGGTTTCTATATTTGTAAGATTTTTTGGTAATCATATTCTCCACTAACAAAGACGTAAAAGGAGGTGAAAAAGGTAAATGAACAAACTTTAATTAAAGTATAAAAATAATTAACAGTAAACTCAATGATTAATATTACTGTAAATTGTTGGTTTTGTTATTATTTCACCAATTTAGGCTTTCAGCTACTTAAAATGCGGATCGGTTTATTCATCTTTTTGAGCTCCGGTTTATTCATTAAATTGAGATTAGACATTAAACCATATTACACAGCTAAGGAGGGGTATTTTGGGACATATAGAAAATAACAAAAGAACATGGAGAATAATTGGACCGCCAGGCTGCCACCAAGTGGGAGTCAGATCCATTGAAATGTTCATCTAAAAGAATAACAAAAACATTATTTAAGCAAATAGAAAAGTAAAGTAGAAAACTAAATAACTATGGATTAAAATCATTTGACATTTAGAGATAATTTACAAAAATATATGTTACGGACCGTCATATATTGTTCATCAAAAGAGATGGCTTCCTCATATTTTATTAGCCCAAGACAGTGCACGTGAAACAAGCACGTTATGATAAAAGAAAGCCAGCAAATAATACATTTAGGGTTACTAAATTATTAGGTTGTCAAATATTAGTGAATTGGGTTGTCTCTTCCATTATTCAGTATTCTATACATTTTGTATGGTTATGAATGTCTCAGATCTAAGGTAATACATAGTGCACTTACTAATAATATAAACTGACATATTTAGCTCTTACATAATTTAAAAATTGGCAAAACAAATTAATGACATTTCGTGTAAATATATTCATATAAAAATTCGAAAAAAAAAAAAAAGTTTTAATGTATAGTGGATGGTTTCTCTTATATTTCTTATATATATATATATGTGAGATATCTCAAAGAAGAGAAAAACATAAATATCAACATGGCGGCCTCCTAACAGAGAAATTAGAGCTGAGCTTCTTCAACGAGATGAATATAATATTAAGTGTCATCAAATTAACAAAAGACAGTTTGGCCGAGTGGTCTAAGGCGCCAGATTTAGGCTCTGGTCCGAAAGGGCGTGGGTTCAAATCCCACAGCTGTCAGGTTTTTTTACTTTTTTTTTAGGTCGTCAAGAAGGTCTATTCTACTACAGAAACATCGATTCCTAATATGTAAAGGTATGCATTACTTGACCACAAGCAATACTTTTAAACAGTAGAGTAGAGAGTTGCTCTTTATTCTTTTCTTTGAACTCTATATACAAATTAAGCATCTTTATTCCAATCAACCTCATGCTTATATTATTCCTCTTTAGCTTTTCTAAGAAATCAAATTTTAAACAATGGCAGAGAAAAACAAAGCAATTGAAGAAGAAGTAGCAAATGCCTTCGTGAAACACTATTACCATCTCTTTGACAACGACCGATCTTCTCTTTCCAGTCTCTACAATCCCACCTCGTTGCTCACTTTTGAAGGCCAAAAGATCCACGGCGCTGAAAACATCTCTAATAAGCTTAAACAGCTACCGTTCGATCAATGTCGTCATTTTATCAGCACGGTTGATTCTCAGGCCTCTTCAATGGCCGGTGGTTGTGGAGGAATCTTAGTTTTTGTGAGTGGTAGCCTCTTATTACACGGCGAGGATCATCCTCTTAGGTTTAACCAGGTTTAGCTCTTCTCCATTTTGTGCTCGATACATGGTTATGACATTTTCAAATTAAGATTTCAACTATTTTTATGAAATTAAGATAGGTCATAACTGAGAGATATTTTGTTTTTAGCTGCTGAAGTAAACATTAATTAATTGTTTTTCTCTTAATAATTACAGATGTTTCATTTGATTCCGGTTCTACAAGGAAGTTTTTTCGTCCAAAACGAGATGTTTCGCCTAAACTATGGTTAAATTTAGTGACTAATAACGTAGTCAAGTATTTAATGAAATAAATTTAATTTCATCTCTCCTAATAAAACAAACTGATTGTAAAACCCGGGTTTAGTATATCTAAATACTGATGTATGAATTATGATATGGATGAAAATAATTTATCCGATCTCTCCATAACTTTTTTTTTTGTTTTTTAACTTTGGCGTTAAAGATTTATAAGATATTGAAATAGATTAAAACAAAATTACATATTGAAATAGAAGGTAGAAACTAGGGACGAATCTAGACCTTAATTTTGTATGAGATGTATATATATATATATATATATATAGCCGTCACATGTGCGGGTTGGAGTCAGGCTAAGCTCAGCCCGTACCGCCACGGAGCGATTATGGTCGCGAAATTTAAGCCCATTTATACGGTGGGCTATAAATGTTGACATCCATTTAGTCCACATGCTAAATGGGCGGGCCCACATGCTAAATGGGCAGGCACCCACGGTTATACGGTTTAGCCAGATTTTAATTATACTATTTGTTTTTTAGTTTTATTAACATAACCCATTGATATAACCATTTTTTTTAGTTTTAATTGTACTAATGGGTATAACCATTAACCACAAAAAGAAATTTAGATTAGATATTTTTTTGAGTATTTTGGATAAGAATGATACACTAATGTTTTTTGGAGTATTTTGGCAAAAACATTTGTGTATTTGATATTAGATATTTTATTTTCAAAAAAATTTAAGTATTTTGGCAAATGGGTGGGCGGTCGAACATACGGGTGACCGCTTTTTTGGGCGAACGGTCATTATTTTTATTATTTTGGCCCGTGGGCTATCTTAAACTATAAATTTTTCAAGCATGCTGATCCGCATGCTTCTCTCAAAATCACGTACGAGCGGTTCACCTATCCATTTGACAACTCTAGATATACATTTGTTAAATTTTTAAATATAATTTAATTAACTAAAACTGTAAACTTATTTTTCATAAAAAAAAAAGTTGAGTTAGTGTATAAATCTTCAACATCAAATAAAACTAAAGAATTAGAAAAAAAAATCAGTTCAAAATTTAAAAGAAACTAGGTAGTCTGGGCCCTTTAAACAAAATAATTAATATAATAAAAAAAACTGTAAAAAACAAGAATTTTTTTTATTGAGAATATGCGGCATGTGCCACATGTTCTTCAACCATGCGTCCGTCTATAGTAGAAATTACCGGAAAGAACGAATCGAAATAGAAAGAAGAGAGGAAAAATGATCTGGATAAGAAAAAATATATAAATGATGACCAAAAATGCTTAAATTCCGAAAAAAAATTTAGGATTCAAACTTAAATAATATTAAGTACAAAAAAATTATTGAATAATACTGTCTCACATTTTTCTAACTACTAAATATAAATTTATTACTGTGTGTATTTTTAAGCGTAATTTTCATTTTTTTTCGTAATAGTTAAGTAAAAAAAATTAGCTATTTTAATTAGAGGTGTCAATTGGGTGGGCGGGCAGCCTGCCACCACTTTTCATGAGCCCGTGGTACTATGGATATTCAAATACTAGCCCAAGCGGGCTAAATTCTTTGCGCCCAAACCCGTGGTCCGTCCGCGGGCTAGTTCAAATTTTTTTTGCTTGTTAATTTTTTTTATTTGTAATTTTTGTTTTACAAACTTGATTTTTTTTTAAATATACATATATTTTTGCAAAATACAAATTATTTTTGACAAAATACTTGTGTTTTAAATAGATTTTTAAATTAGACCATGTATTTTAATTGGACAATGTATTTTTTGGATTTAGTTTATAAAAAAAATAAACATAAAATAATTATAAACGGGCTAACCCGCTGGCTGCCATAAAAAAATCTGCGAGCCGCACATAGACTAAATTTAATAACGCATAGAAATCCGCAAAAATATTATACCTATAACCTACACATAGCGGTGCGGGTTAAACTAAACTCATAGACGATCACATATTTGACAGTCCTAATTATAATCCTCTTAAATTATATATCTTCCGTAATCATATTTCTATTATCCAATTTTTAGTTATCTTTTATTGATTTTTCAAAAACATAATCGTTACAATCAAAATTGAAAAAAAAAATAAAATAAAAAAAATCACACTTTTAAACGACATTTATTAAATTTATCTTTTAAAACGAATTAAGAAAAAATATGGGGAAGTATGTAGATAATCAACAACAATATATTTACTTGTCGTGTGTCCTCGATACAATAAACTTTTTTTTCGGGTCTGAAAACTGTGGGAGAATGGCATATTAGTACCCAGACTTTATGCAG
>OVAW01000740.1:0-11407 GCA_900406365.1 Heliophila coronopifolia | reverse complement strand
CTTAATCTCATCGTCTCCGATCATCTTTCTCATTGTTAATCCATCAATTTCTAATTCGATTCTTCAATTTCTCTCAATCTTCATCGATTAATCTCCTTTTCTTTTGATTATCGGTCTTCTGTCTATCGATTCGCTCCGATTTTGAGCAGAATCTTTCTTTACTTTTCTTTGACCTTCGTCGATCATCTTCTCTTGTTTGGATCTTCGACAATTTCTACCATCTATTGACAAATCTAGAGTCAATTTCACAATAACAATGGGAAAAAGGAAGTGTAACTCAAAATACCGAGCTAATACTCCAGATTCGAACACTGCTATTCCGAATACTGAAGCTATTGGATCTTCTGATCGTGTGACTGCTCGAAATCGCGATCATTCTCCTGCACGTGATCCTCCTCGCGTTTTTGAGGTAATTGATTCTCCGGATAATCCTCATAGCCCTTGTTTCATAAGTAGCTCAGATAGTCCAAGTTTAGTGTTGTCTAAGGAACCTCTAGATGGTCTAAACTATGGAATTTGGGTGATTGCTATGACGACGAGTCTAGAAGCCAAGAATAAGATTGGATTCATTGATGGTTCGATACCTAGACCAGTAGAAACAAGTGTGTATAGCAAAATATGGATTAGATGCAATAGCATGGTGAAGTCTTGGTTATTGAACAGTGTATCCAAGAAGATTTATACTAGTGTGGTTTACTTCAAAACTGCTGCTGAAATCTGGGAGGACCTCCACACTAGGTTTCATAAATCTAATCTTCCAAGGCTATACAAGCTTCGACATCAACTTCAATCTTTTAAGCAAGGTAGTCTTGATTTGTCTTCTTACCATACACAAACTCAATGCTACTGGGAAGAACTATCAAGTTTGCAATCAACTGCTAGAACCGTTGAAGATCTTCTTGCTGAAAGAGAGACCAATAGAGTGATAGATTTCTTGATGGGATTAAATGAAAGCTATGATCATATCAGGAGCCAAATTCTAATGTAGAAAACTCTTCCTAGCTTATCTGAAGTTTTCAATATTCTAGATCAAGATGACTCTCAACGTTCAGCAAGAACTCATTCTAGGAGTGATTTAGATGCATCTACATTTCATGTTGCTGCTAAACCGTACAATAGAGGTAACAAAGGGAAACCGATTTGTTCTCATTGTGGACGCATAGGGCACATAGTGGATCGATGTTACAGAATTCATGGCTATCCACCTGGTCTTAAGAACAAAGGAATTTATCAGCCACCGATTCAGATGGAACAGAAGCAGTCATTCAACACTGATCAGTATTCTCGTACAACCCCAGTTTCTGCAAACAGTTTAATCAAGAGCAGAATTTAACATCAGTAGGACATGCTTCAGCTCCTTCTCCCTCACCTGGTCCTCTAACCAGTGAACAAATGCAGCAGTTCATGAACTACTTTAGTGCTCAGCTTCACAATCAGAACATCACACCTAAACAAGATGGACTTCTTCCCTCTCCTTTAGCCGTACCATCCACTTCTAAAATGTCTGGTACATTTCTCCCCCTCTATTCTTTTTCTCTTGATAACATGTCTCCTTTGCATTCTCCGAAGCATGCTATAGTTTCTAGTGAATCTTGGGTTATTGATTCTGGAGCAACGCACCACGTTTGTCACTCTAAACACCTTTTTACCACTTTTAAACACCTTCTTAATACCTTTGTAACTTTACCAACTGGTTTCTCAGTGAGCATTGTAGGTATAGGTTCCATTATCCTTAGTGATAAAATAACCTTAGAAGATGTCTTGTTCGTACCCCAATTTAGGTTTAACCTCTTAAGTGTTAGCTCTCTTACTAAGAAATTAAACCTTCTGGTTAGTTTTACGTCTAACGATTGTTCTATCCAGGATCTTACTCGGGAGTTGCTAATTGGGAAGGGTGATCAAATTGGCAACTTATATGTTTTACATTCAGGTTCCCTGCTTTCTGCTTCTACCTTTCTAGATAATAAAACTGTTTGCTCTAGTGTATTTGATTCTCATGTATGGCACAAACGCTTGGGACACCCATCTATGATCAGTTTAGACACTATTTCTCATATTCTTTCTATTCCCAAACATAAGACATCTGATTCCTTTCACTGTGAAATATGTCATTTAGCAAAGCAGAAACGTTTAACTTTTCCCTTTGAAAACAACATTACTGATTTGCCTTTTGACTTAGTTCATATAGATACTTGGGGGCCATTTTCAACACCTACCCATGAAGGGTTTAGATATTTCCTCACCATCGTAGATGACCATAGCTGTGCCACATGGGTGTATATGCTTAGGTCTAAGTCTGAGGTTTTAACAGTTTTTTCTGATTTCATAACCTTGATAGAAAACCAGTTTGGTAGAACAATCAAAGCCGTTAGGTCAGACAATGCTCCTGAGCTATCTTTTGCAAAACTTTATAAAACAAAGGGTATTATTTCATACCATTCTTGCCCTGAAACACCTCAACAAAATTCAGTTGTTGAGAGAAAACACCAACACATTTTAAACGTTGCTCGTTCTCTTTTATTCCAATCTCACATTCCTTTGGCCTATTGGGGGATTGTATTCTCAGTGCAGTCTTTCTCATAAACCGTTTACCTTCACCTCTTCTTCAAAATAAATCCCCTTTTGAACTTTTGATGAACAAACCTCCTGACTATAAAGCCTTAAAAGTCTTCGGTTGCTTATGCTATCGCAGCACTTCTACCAATTCTCGCACAAAGTTTGACCCTCGAGCCTCTAGATGTGCTTTTATAGGCTATCCTACTGGTTTCAAAGGTTATAAACTCATTGATCTAGAAACTAATAGCATACTAATTTCTAGACATGTTATCTTTCATGAACACATTTTTCCCTTTGCTAGTGAATCTCTTTCTACCACAGCAGAGGCTTTCTTTTCTGATCCTGCAATGAACCATAGTGAAACGTTACCTTCTGTAACTTCACAATCTGATGATACTTCTGCACAATCATCTTCTGATAGTAGCTTACCTTTGGTGACTACTTCACATAGAAACCGAAAACAACCTTCTTACTTGCAGGATTATCTGTGCAATTCATTTCATTCACTATATCCTCTTTCTACTTATCTCTCATATGATAAGATCTCTTCTAATCATCTTTATTTCATTAATTCTGTTCTTTCATATTCCGAACCCCACACTTTTACTGAGGCTAAGAAGTCTAAGGAATGGTGTGATGCTATGAACGAGGAGTTGAGTTCTTTGGAAGCTCTTGACACTTGGGAGATAAGTGCTTTACCCGAAGATAAGAAAACAGTTGGGTGCAAATGGGTTTATAAACTCAAAATGCACGCCGATGGAAGTTTAGAGCGGTATAAAGCAAGACTAGTTGCTAAAGGTTATACCCAACAAGAAGGAATTGACTTTGTTGATACTTTTTCCCCGGTAGCCAAAATGGTAACAGTCAAAATGCTTCTTGCCTTAGCTGCAAAACAGAATTGGTTCCTTCACCAATTGGATATTTCTAACGCATTTTTGAATGGTGATTTGACTGAGGAGATATATATGGATTTACCACCAGGATATTCAACTCGTAAGGGGGACAAATTATCAACTGGATCAGTTTTACGTTTGAAGAAATCTATCTATGGCTTGAAGCAAGCTTCAAGGCAATGGTTCTTGAAATTTTCAGAAACATTATCTACTCTCGGGTTTAGCAAGGTTAATGGCGATCACACACTATTTCTATACAAATCTACTGATGTGTTTCTTGTGCTGATTGTGTATGTAGATGACATAATAATTGGGAGTAATAACAATGGTGCAGTATTGAAGTTTGTGGAGCAGTTATAAGGCTGTTTTAAACTAAGATATCTGGGGGAACCGAAATATTTTTTGGGTATTGAGATAGCAAGAAATGCTTCTGGTATATCCATTTGTCAGCATAGATATGTTTTGGAGATGCTTCATGATGCAGGTCTCATGGGATGCAAGCCATCTAGTGTTCCAATGGACCCGAGCAACAAGTTATCTGCTGAAAATGGAGACTTATTGACAGATGCCGAACCTTATCGTCGTCTGGTGGGTAAACTAATGTACCTTACTATCACCAGGCCAGATATTAGTTTTGCCGTGAACAAGTTATGTCAGTTTTCTTCTTCTCCACGGCAACCTCACCTTCAAGCAGCTCACAAAGTTCTTCATTACCTGAAATGATCCATAGGACAAGGAATTTTTTATGCTGCTGATCAAGACTTTCAGTTGAAAGGGTTCTGTGACTCGGATTGGGCACAATGCCCTGACACTCGAAGATCGGTAACTGGTTTCTGCATCTTTATTGGTAATTCCTTGATTTCTTGGAAATCCAAGAAACAGCATGTTGTGTTAAAATCTTCTGCCGAGGCAGAGTATCGATCAATGTCTTCTTCTGCTTCTGAATTGGTTTGGTTGGCTCGTATGCTGAATGATTTAGGTACAACTTCTCCTTTACCACCAGTTCTATATTGTGACAGTACTGCGGCGCTTCATATTGCCAAGAACCCGGTGTTCCATGAGCGGACTAAGCATATAGAGGCTGACTGTCATTCTATTCGAGAGAAGATCATAGCTGGTGAGTTGAAGACACTTCATGTTCGGTCTGAAAACAAATTGGCTGATGCCTTTACCAAACAACTTTATCCTACATTATTTCATCGGTTAATGTCCAAGATGGGTCTTCTAAACATTTACTCGACGCCATCTTGAGGGGACTAACAAATAAACAATGGTTTTCTCCGGTTCAATTGTAATTTAATTCCGGTTTATTAGTTAGTTAGCTTGGTAAAGTGTATATAAACTTTGTACATATGATTTTCCTAATTCGATGAGAATCAGTTGCAAATCCACTGTTATATTTTATTTTTTCTATTTATTATTTTTTTTTAATTAGTTGGTAGAATTTTTTCGTGAAATTAGTTCCTAAAATTTTGGTATATTTGTAGGAATTTGTTTTTTTTAACAGATTATTTTTTTATTAATTTTCGTTAATTTTTTTTTATAATATTAATAAAGAGCGTCACGTTTTTTTATTATTATTATTAATAGGATTATGTTTTGGAAGTTGCATTTTTTTCATTAAACTAACCTAATTAGCTTTTTACCATTTTATCCTTCTAGTGCTTTTAATTTTCTAATGACATTTTGAGTAATTGTTTACAAAAGTAAGGTTTCTTTTATAAAAAATTTCCTTTTTAATATAAAAAATAAAGTAGATTAGGTTATCTTTACGACAGAAAAAAAAAACAAAAAAATCTAAAACATATAAAATAGAAAAACAAAGACGACGCAGGTAAAAAAAAAATCAGATTTTTGTCAAGTATTTGTTCTTTCGACTTATATTGCTTTTAGATTTCTTTCATACTCTGTTCGCTTTGTTGGAATTTGATTTTAGAGGTTTGTACTCTAATTTATTTTAAATTAGAGATTTTAACTCCAGATTCTTTAGGTTTTTATTTAGAAGTTTTAATTTCATATTTTCTAGATTTTAATTGAGGATTTTTCATTTATTATTTTGATGAATTTCTCTTCCTATTTTGTTTTTATATATTTCAGGTTTGATTGAAAATAGCAATAATGGAGAAATATTTTACTCCGAAGCTGAATATCGAGTACTTCAAAACAAGAAACTAACTTGAGAAGATAGAACCCATCACCAGGCCTGGTCCTAAATAGAGTCGGAGGAAATTTCTTCCTTGCTCCAAAGTTTTTTAAGAATATTTCTTTTAGATTTAAACTCCATTTAAAAATAAAAAATAAAAGTCACTATCAAATATATCCTATATTGGAAGTTTAGACAGCAATAGAGTGATATATATTGGATAAAGACCACTCCATTTATCACCAATTAGTTTTAAGTTTGATGTCTATAATTTTCTAATACGGTATCAGAGCAACGGTTCTAACCTCTCGAGTCTCGATTGTGAACCTCTAAATGTTCATGTCCTAAACGTGAGAGGGCATATCAAATATATCCCACATCGGAAGTTTAGACAATCATAAAGTGATATATAATAGATAAGAATCACTCCATTTATCACCAATTGATTTTACATTTTGAATCTCTCATTTTTTTTACATTTTTGAAAAAAATGAGTATAAAAACTCAAATCTCAATTTGAATATTTACTAAAATTTGCATTAACTTTTCCAAATTCTACGATAATGAGGTTCAATGCCGCGGGAAAAACGAAAAAGGCACAACGACTCTTTCTTCGATCTTCACTTGCATTAAAAGTGTTGGACAATATGACAAAAAGAAAACAAAATTAAACAGTCAGAATTACAAAATAATAAAAAAAAAAAGTTTTTAAAATAGTGTTATTTCATATGGATCATGAAAATATATATTTATCGGTGAGTTAGATCCAGTTGAGCAATCAATTGATCATGTTTTTCACACATAAAATTTTAAACAACCAAATTTCTAAACCGACTAATAGTTCATCATCTTTTTACCTGACTCATACCTATACTTACAAAAAACTCACAAAAAGAATGAAAAAAATCTACAGATAGACAGAAAACATATTTCAAAAGACATTATTATATCAAACAAACCATATATATAATACAATATATATACATTATCATATTCAAACAGAAGATTAAAAAAAGATGAGAGAAAGTACCGTAAGAAACAAGGTATCATTGCCTTTTTAAATAAGTTTGGTTCCACGTTGAAGTTTTATCATCAAATCAGAAAGCAACCGAAAAGATTAGATTTCGAAAGTATATATCAATACTAAAATAACGTATATCGTCCTTATACAATATATAAATATACATCAATGATGTAAGGCTATTTATTGTATAAAAGGCATAAATGTTGAAAGCTATTTATTGTCTAAAACGTATCCTCCTTATCCCTTGTAGCTTATCTACTCCATAAAAAAACTTCAAGGCATATATTTCATTACAAGGCATATATTTCATATGATGATAAATTTAAAAAAAATACTATAACCAAGAAATTCACAAAATAAAATATTTTAATATATATAAATTAATACAATTTTTAGATATACACTAAAGACATTTTTTATCATAAACAAAAGCTCAATGTTACTTTTGAAAGATCGAACTGAATATTTTTGATATATTATGTTGAACAGAGCTCAGTGAATATATAATTGATATATTATGATAAACCTTTAGAAACATAAGAACGTGGGTAGCATCGGCAACGGCGACGACAAGGTATTGTGTTATTTTAATAACGTACTACGCAAGGACGTGAGGAGATTTATTAATCTTGTCGGATATATATGTCTCTTGACTGTTCTTGGCCCGTTACCATTCATCAACCCCAAAGGCCAAAAAGCTCTGTGACACATGGGAGAAAGCATATTTTATTTGGTGATAACTTAAGATGATAAGTCAACAAGCATGCACATGCATGGTGTTAGCATTCCTTACCCAATTTCCATGTCCACTGACTGTAGTAAGTAAGTTCTTAGATTTATATATATACATTAGATTAATTTGATTACAATTAATGAACTTACAATATGATATACAAATATACAACTATCATCACGGACTAATGAATTCGGGACGGAATATTTAGGGAACAGAAACGGGATGGGAATACGGGAAGTATAATACATATATTTTTTTCTTTTTTGCCGACTAGGCATATATATTTCATATGAAAAATTAAGAAATACTATAACAACAAATTCATTAAATAGTTTAATATACATAAATTAATATTATTTTTGGAGAAATTTTAAAGACATTATATATAATATTTTTGTAATTGTTTTTCATCATAAACATAAGCTTAATGTTACTTTTGAAAGAACTGAATATTTTTGATATATTATATATGTTTAACAGAGCTCAGTGAATATATAAGTCATATATTATGTTTAACAGAGCTAAACATTGAGTTGAAATTATAACAACATTTCATTCTATATCAGTTACTTGTGTGCATCTTTCGGACTATTATCTAAATTTGTATTAAGAGCATTTGGTAATTTAACAGAATAAAATATCAAACGAAAAATTAACCAGAATCAAATAGCATTTTTTAAAGAAATTTTTATATTTGATCTCCCATTTTTTTCTATTTTTACAAAATAAGATATTTTAAAATAAAAAATTACAACTTTGAAATCAAGCCATTTTTAAAATCAATCCACTTTTAAGGAAAAAACTTTGAAAGATAAAATAATTACAACTTTTGTTACTAAAAATATACTAAAATTTCGAAAATTCATTAAGGTTAAAAATGGAGGAAATTTAAAGATAAAATTATTAACAAACAAAAAAAAAAGTTAAAAAAAACACCTATTTCTAAAAAAAAATTATAACTAACAAATTTATTATATAAAGCTCAAAGTAATTTTTGAAAGAACTGAATATTTTTGATATATTATGTTGAACAGATCTCAGTGAATATATAACTGATGTACTATGATAAACCTGAAGAAACATAAGAACGTGAAATAATTATTACACTAGCGTCGGCGACGGCAAGGTTTGTGTTATTTCAATAACGTGAGGAGATTTATAAATCTCATCAACCCCAAAGCTCTCTGACGCATGGGAGAAAGCATATATTATTTGGTGATAACGTAGGATGGCAAGTTTTCATTATTAATTTTTTTTTGTTATTACCTCGAAGTTATGGGCCGAAAGTGGACCTACTAAAAACATGTTAAATCTCTCCAAATTAGAGAGTATTCTCTCCCAAGTGGGTACTCAAATATGTGGCATTAAGGCTTTGACAATGGTATTTTTCGAGTTAAGCTAACCTCCCTTGGTTATTTTATTTTTATTTTTTAAATAATATAAGTATTACAGTACAGCTAATAACAAACCTTTCTTAAATTAATCACCATTTTATGTGTATCCAAAAAATCTCTATATAAAGCAATCTTCGTCTCTCACTTTTTTTCACACATCAAACAACAACATAAACAAGCTTATTAAAAACAATAGAAAAGCAGAAACACAATGGCTTTGGCTTTGAGGTTCATCGCATGCTTTGTTTTGACTGTGTGCATAGTTGCATCAGTCGATGCAGAATTCTTTTGTATCTCAGTGTCAGGTAGAGTGGTTAAATGTCGAAACTATATAAAAAAAGGTGGGGTTGGACCACCACCGTATTATTGCTGTTTATTTTTTAGGCAGTTGAATAGATTCTATAACGTAGCGGACAGTAAAAAATTATGCGAATGACTAAAGGAAGCTGGAGAACGTGACGGCATGCGTATAATTAATGGCCTTATTTCAAAGTGTAGTAGCATTCCTTACGAAATCTCCAACTCCACTGACTGTAGCAAGTAATTTCTTTTACTTATATTTATATTTTTAATTGGCACCATGCGTGACTTAATTATATTGTTTTGTATTAATTGTTGCAGAGCCTAGTGAAGTTGGAGCTTATATGAGGATTTGCTTTAAGAGTATATAAGTTAAAATAAAATGGCGTTTATATTCGCTCCTCTTTCTTCTTACTTAATTTGTAATATTTTGCTTTCTTATGTTGTATCTTATATTGCCTTTAAGATATGATACTACTACTTTTATTATATCCAACGTCTCTTACGCAATTAATCATATGATTGATTCATTATCGTGGTGATACCAATAATGACGGAAGCTATTATATATATTAATATTAATCTATTCTACTATATATTAAAATTAAGTCATTTTTAAGGGAAACATTTTTAAAGATAAAATAATTACAACTTTTGTCTCTAATAATATACTAAAAACTAAAAATTCATGAACTAGGGAAAAAATGAAAACAATTTAAAGATAAACTTATTACCAAACAAAACTTACTAGAACTATTGACGAGACTTTAATTTGTTTGTTTACAAAACAAATATTTTACACGATGTTGATGAAATAAAAACAACGTTATTATACGTAGACTTATTAATAGCTTTATAATTATACGTAATTAAGAGGCATCTTTTTTTTCTTTTTTGCACTATGCATATATTTCATATGATGAAAATTTTAAAATACTATAACAAAAAAAAAATCATAAAATAGTTTAATATACATAAATTAATACAAGCTAACAGTTTTTTGGATAAGAACGTGACATATATGATTATTAAACTAGTGTGGGCGACAGCAAGGTTTGTATTATTTCAATAACGTGAGGAGATTTGTAAATCTTGTCCGATATAATATGTCTCTTGAACATATTAACCCAAAGCTCTATGACCAATCATTAACCCAAAGCTCTATGACATATGGGAGAAAGCATATTTTATTTGATAATAATGTAGGATGATAAGTTTTTATATATATATATGTGTGTATAAAAAATCTCTATACAAACCAATCTTTATCTCTCAGTTTTGTCTCACATCCAACAAAAACACATTAAAAAAATAGAAAAGCAAAAACACAATGGCTTTGGCTTTGAGGTTCATGACATGCCTTGTTTTGACTGTGTGCATAGTTGCATCAGTCGATGCAGCAATCACATGTACCACAGTGAGAGGTAGCTTGACTCCATGTGCATTCTATCTGTTAAGAGGTGGGGCTGCAACACCGACGTGCTGTAGAGGAGTAAGTAATTTGGTCAAATTGGCTGTAACCACAGCGGACCGTCAAAAAGCATGCGAATGCCTAAAGACAGTTGCAGAACGTGTAAGCGCAAGTGTGATTGCTGACCTTCCTGGAAAGTGTCATCTTAAACTTGGTTACAAAATCTCCAACTCCACTGACTGTAGCAAGTAATTTCTTATATATATTCTTTCTTTTACTTGAATTCATATATTGAAATGGCGCCGTGCGTGACTTATTTTGTTTTGTATTAATTGTTGCAGAGTCGAGTGAAATTGGAGCTTATATGAGGATTTGGTTGAAAAGTATGGTTTAGAATAAGTTAAATAAAATGGCGTTTGTGTTCGCTCCTCTTTCTTGTTACTCAATTTGTAATATTTGCTTTCTTATGTTGTATTTTAAATTGAGTTTAGGATATGATATATACTACTACTTTTTTTTTTGTCAAACTATACTACTACTTTTAATCACCTTTTAATATATATTTTAAATTTTAATAATCATATCGTGGCGCGACACCAAGAATGACGGAGGCCATTATATATAAATATATTATCTACTATTTATTAAAACCAAAATAATTTTTAATTGAAAAATATTGAAAGATAAAATAATTATAATTTTACCTATTTACCTACATTTAAAAAAAAAGTTTACCTATTTATCTACGGTTATTTTTAATTATTTTCTTATTGATGTCTATATTTTATACATCAATAAACTGTGATATCTAATCGACGTTATTAACATAGTTATTGAAATAAAGAATTATAACAATATATATGAAATACAACTATTTCATTTGATGATTTATTGTTTTAATTAATGATTGAGTTTTTTTTAAATGAAAAAAATACTTGTAATATTATATA
>OVAW01000739.1:1515-12289 GCA_900406365.1 Heliophila coronopifolia | reverse complement strand
CATGAGGAGGGACTGAATTCGTATATCTTCTTGTGTACTAATGCAAGCAATCTCTGCATTTACTTCACTCGCAAGCAATCTCTGCAACTAACGCAGAAACAAAGGTGTTCGACGAAATCAAAAACTGTTTTTCGAATCTTTGATCGGCGTATCTCGNCGAAATCAAAAACTGTTTTTCGAATCTTTGATCGGCGTATCTCGGTTCTTGAGATACAACAACAGCCAAGAAATAATACTAATTAATTACTGTCGATCGAAATATCTTACTTTATGAATAAATATTGATATGAAATATCGTACTAAATTTTCTTATTAGCATTAACGTATCAAATTTAACTTTTGGTTACATATCATCTATCATACGTTTTGAGAAATACTATTTGTTAATATATATTAAAAAAAAAATTGAGTTGTAGAAATAGCGGGATCTCTTCCTGATGAGAATGAATACTTGGCAAATATTAGAGTTTATTATTAGCTACTAGCCAAGACCAACTAAAATTAAAATTAAAATTATGATATAATGCCAACATTAATGCATATGCCTAATATTTATGCTATATTATTCATCATATTTTTTCTTCAATGTAATTTTGAAATCTAGAAACACGTGATTTAGCCATTTTCGATACGAAGATTTTCCAACTATGACAAAATATTTAAAGTTTTGCACCTCGAGAGCACAGTCTAATATTTTATAGAAAATCAATTAAAAACAAATACTAGAACGTGGCCTTAACGTGTAGAACCTAGACTATTTGCTCAGATTTACTTCAATAAAAAACACATTATAAAGGTATTTCATAGTTTTTTTTACAAATTATATGTAAAAACCAAAAACTATATAAACAATTAAAAAAGAATGATATGTAAAATCAGTTTAATATATTCATTGATATAATTAACAAAATTAAATATCAGTGTTCAAATCATATATAAAAAAAAAAAAATCTCCGTAAACATTTATAAAACTCCATTAATTTAGAATTTCGGAGCTTTACACAGATGAAGAAGAGAGTGCCATTAACGCATCTCTCAAACTTAAACTCTAAATTGTTCAATACACATATTTATATGAAATATCTTAGAAACTGCCATTGCCCAATGGGCTTTAACAAATACCTCTATTGTTTTGAACAGTAGTGCTGAGGAAAAAAAAACTAATTTATTAGTAAAATATTTTGTGATTTGTGATATATCGGGAAAACGAGCATAAAAATCATCATGTTGGTTCAAAAATGCAGAAATAAAGCCATAGTTTTCGTGTTACAAATAAATGATAAAGTTGTAGTTGACTATGCAAAATTAGAAACAATAATTAGTCAACGTTGATGCCATCTTAACAGACGTTAAACTCAGTTTTTACAAAAGTTTATCAGACGTTTATACCCCTTAATCCTAAACCTAACAAAATTCTAAAAACGCCGAACTCTATCTCTCTCGAACTCACCGGAATTGCTCTGGGTATCTGGAAGGTGTTAAGGTTTTCTTGTTTCCTTACCAGTATGAATTTACTGCTTTCTGATACAAACAATTTTCACTTTCTTAGCTCAACACTTTGGGGCTTTGATAAGCGGTGGAAGACATATGTGAGGAAGCGGAGAAGAGAGATAGCTCCGGCACAGACAAAGGAATTAGGAGCTTGAAGATATTAATTGTTTTTGAGTTTGTTGTCTATTTTTAGGATTTACTATTTTTAGAGTCTGACTATATATTGTGGCAAAAAGTAAAGTATAGGACTTATGTTGGATTTAGGGATTTGTATTCTTGAAACGTTTTACATTGAGAAATAAAGATCAATCTTTCTCTCTTCTCTGGTTTTAGGGCACTTCTGATTTTTAAGCTCCTGAGAGAGAGATAGAGTTCGGCATTTTTAGATTTTTTTAGGTTTAGAATTAAGGGGTATAAACGTCTGATGAACTTCTGTAAACCCTGAATTTAACGTCTGTTAAGATGGCATTACCGTTGACTAATTATTGTGCCTAATTCTGCACAACTTTATCATTTATTTGTAACACAAAATCATTGGCTTTATTTCTGCACTTTTGAACTAACATGATGATTTTTATGCTCGTTTTCCTGATACATATTAGATGTTTTTTTCTTTGTCGGAAAAAAATATTTTTTTTCCTTTTCTTTTGTCAGCAAGTATATTTTTCCTTAGTTGTCAAAAATCTTTTAAATTTATATTTTTATTTGTCGGCAAACATTACATGATGGGGTAAGCGTGGATAGAAAAAAAAAACATTATACTTTTAAATCTAATTTATACTAGATGATACCCGTGTCATGCGCGAATTTAATTTTATTATAGTTTATATACTTTACATAAAATGTTGTTATTCTTCTTCGTTTTTCTAAGTGCATATGTTAGAGTATATTTTTTTCGATATTTTTTTTTGGTTTGAAATATTTTTTTCATATTCTTGTTACGTTTATTTTTATATTTCATTTATTTTTTTCAATAATTTTTTTCCTTATTTTACAATAATCTAATATACATATATTTAATTTATTACTAATAACACACAATTATACAAAATTGTGGAAAGTTTAATTGTAAATGAAAATAATTTTTATTTATTAGTTTTTAGTTTTTTAATAATTGAATTGTATATTTACTACCCTGTTAGATGCCATTTGTTGTTTTTGGAATCTTAAAAAATTCATATATATATTTTGGTATATTCATGGACGAATCTAGGGAGCAAGGGAGGTCATATGCCCCCTAGATATAAAAAAAATTTGGTCTAATTATTGTTCACAATTTTTCAGTAGTCGGCCATTAGTGGGAAGCTGTGCTGCGCTCGTAAAGAAGAAGCCGAAGACAAAACCTAAACTTCTAAACGTTAATTCTATTTAATTGTAACAATTATATGAGTTTTTTTTTCGTTTTGAAGTTAATTAATTTTATAGCCGTTTTAAATGTTGAATTATCTGTATTCTAATATTGTTGTTTAAATATATATAAATACAATGAATTTTTTTGTCGGCTAATACAATAAATTTGGATTTCGTCAAATGTCCCGTTTACTTCTCGTCTCTAAAATAGTTTATATCTCATATATTTTAAATATTATATGATGGAATGTTGTATTTCGACGACGCATTTGATCGGTCTATCACACATAATAAATATTGTTTATGAAACAAAAAATATTTTATAATCTTTTTTTTATAACCCAAAAAACATTTTATACTTATATTTTGCTTTTATAATCTTTGTAATTTAATTATTCTTTAAATATATTTGTAAATAATAAATAATAAATGATTATATGATTCTGTTTTTTTTTTTGCTTTTCCGTACTTAGGAAACTGATAAACAATGTGTTCTCGTGATTTAAGAATTTCTTAGAAATTGTGAACAACATATTGGGTCAAAAAAGTTTTATATATTGCACTAATAGTGATAACGGGTTTAGGGAGCGGTATGGGTGGATATGCATCTTCCTCAAAATCTGGATTTTTTTTTTTTAATTTGTCCCCCCTAATTTTTTGTTCTAGATTCGTCACTGGGCATATTGATACTGACTTTAGACTTGATATAAATAATTGACACAAATTCTTACTTATTCATTAGTATAACGCTGATTGAAAGAATATTCAGTATTTTTACTTTCTGGGTTTTAAATAATATAACAAAAAAAAACAAAGTAAATTAAAATAAGGCTTTGTGAATTACAAATCAAAACATAACGTACAATTTAGTGGTCAATGTAAACAAAAATATGAATATATGTTGAATTTATTTTTTAAGATACTAATTCACATATTTAATTATATTTGTCTCTATTAATATATTTTATAATCTTAGTAAAAATAAATATAAGACGCAAAATTAGAATAACTTACTTTTAATTTGTTTTTTAAATTTTTTAAAAATTATCTAATAATATTTTTTTTTTGTCAAATAATAATATTTGATTTTTATTCATTAAAAAAAATCTAGTTTATTCAATAAAAAAAAAATAGAAAACAAATTGTAGAAGATATATGAAGATGGATAATTATATTTAACCAAAGAATTGATTTTGTTTTCAAAATTAGAAATAACAAACTTGGAGCATCCCAAAATAATTATGATATTAAAAAAACGGATGTGGATTTTATGAAGCAATATGGTTGGTTGTATGTTATATTCCTAAGACATACACGATGAATTCTAGTGCCTTAGTGACCTGTTTTAAGAAAAATATTCGAGAGAGAAAAAATAAATACATAACCCTATTAATGATGAAAATGGTTGGAGGAACTGACCTGATTTGAAGATGAAGTTTTAGGTCTTGTAGTGAGCATTAATTGCCAACGACCTTCGAAACTCATAATTTGTCTAAACATTTTGAATTGTAGAAAAAACCAAAGTGAGTTAAGAACAAAAAAAAAACATAATGTAATACTTTTAAGACGAAAGGAAACATTCATACATGATTTGAAATGCCTAGCTTGTAAACTTTCAAGAACTGTTACAGCAGATTCCACGTATTATAACAAATTCATTTCAAATTAATCGAACAAAAATTCATAAACATAAAAATGTCTTACATACATCAGAGTTGTTTAGGAGTAGCGGATTTACCACGTACTTGAATTCCGATTAAGGCGTCAATGAGTTTCATGTAAGAGGCGTTGAAAAAATCTATTTATGCATGAGTATCACAAAAGCTAATCATGGATGAATGAAGATAACATACCATACGAGATTAGAAATAGAGTACCGCAAGCTGAGAACACCAGCACAACCTTTGTAGTGGTCGTGACATTGTAAAAAGCAGAGTACCACCATTTAGTGTTTGTTGAGGATGTAATCAGTCACCATTCGTCGACTGCTTCTCCATGGCCGCCTCAATCTCACTCTTTGACATCTCATCTTGCCCCTATAACGTTCTTTTTTGAAGTGAAATTATTTTGCTTTGTGTTTGGACATGAAAGAATTAAGAGTAAAACGTATTGATATGATTCTCAAGAAAAGCTAAAACGAATATTTATTCCTAAACGTAGCATTTATACCTCAATACCACTAAATGTAATAAATAATTTCTATACTAATTGAATATACCACTAAAAGCTATCAAAGGAATTTATCAAAAACGTAGGTACCCACTAAATGTCGTAATACACCTCAATGGCTCAATACATTTTTTTTCTCAAAATCCTTCATACGTTTTTCAAGTATTATTGCTACTAACTTAGTGGTTCTAGTACCTTCTCTAAAATATTAAATTGTATCTACTAATTATTTATGATATATTGTATTATTAGTTTAGTAGGTATAGTAAGCTAGTTTAGAATTATTTTTTTTTACATTAATGATTTAAATTTTGTTATTGTTAATGATTTTACTAAGCTAAATTGTCATTTCTATATTTTTTTTTAAATCTTAAGAAATTCAATAGTTCAATTTTAAATGACATCAGATAAGATCATGTTGAATTTTAATATATTATATAAAATATAAAATATCNATTTTAATATATTATATAAAATATAAAATATCTTATATTTTAAAGTATTATGTACTAATTAAATATAATTTATTAATTTTTTTACAATTGAATATTAAATATTTGTTGTTATTTTATTTTTTTTCTGTATTAAAAAAATTAAATATAATTATATATAAGTAATTATTCAATAATATTATTAATATAGTAATAAAAAGTTTTGATTGTTATATTATTAATTATATATTTTTATGTTTATAAAGTACATTAATAATAGACCAAAAATTTAATATCAAATATGAGTAAAGATTATAACCTAAATTGGTTTTTTTGTAGATAATATAAATATAAATAGTAGATCAGCAGATTAGATGTAGTCAAATCCCTACTCTTCATCGACAACATAAAACTTGGTCTGAAAGTCAAACCCTGTGAGAATTCTCTCTTCAATGGCTTCTTCTTCTACTACGACCCTTCTAGGCCCACCTTCTGTCTCCGCCGCCGTGATCCCGCTTGCCAAACCAATTATCATCAACTCACCGGAGATTGACTACAATTTGATTTCCAAGACCACTACACTAAACCTCGGAGAAGAACCTCCGATGGGTCTCACGGAAAATTTATCGGCTACTTTTCTCTCCTCCGGGAATCCATGTCTCGATTTCTTCTTCCATATCGTCCCCGATACGCCTCCATGTGAAATAATCCAGCGGCTCGTGATTTCTTGGTCTCACGACCCGTTAACTACGTTGAAGCTCATCTGCAATCTCCGAGGAGTTAGAGGCACTGGGAAATCAGATAAAGAAGGGTTTTACACAGCTGCATTTTGGCTTTACCAAAACCACCCCAAAACTCTTGCTTTTAATCTCTCTGCTTTGGTTGATTTTGGGTATTTGAAAGATTTGCCTGAGATTCTGTATCGGATCCTGGAAGGTCAGCAGATGGAGAGAGGGAAGAATCGAGTATGGAGGAAGAGAATTCAGAGGAAATTCAAGCGGAAGAGCAAGAGAAGTTCTGAGATTTCCGAGGAATTAGACGATCGGATTCTAGAAAACGCAGAGGAAATGTGTGATCCTGTAGATAAAACCAAGGCTAGGGCTTTACGGAAACAGAGAGAGTTTGAGAAGGCGAAGAGAGCCATAGACAGGTATAACTCCGACGCCAATTACAGATTACTCTTTGATCGGATTGCTGAATTGTTCGCTGATTTGTTGAAATCCGATTTGACGTATTTGAATTCGAATGAGTTGAATATGATTGGATTAGCTTCAAAATGGTGTCCTTCTGTTGATTCTTCATATGATAAGACTACTTTGATATGTGAAGCAATAGCTAGAAAGATTTTCCCTAGAGAGGAATACGAAGGAATCGAAGAAGTACATTATGCTTATAGGATCAGAGACAGATTAAGGAAGCAAGTTCTTGTGCCATTGCATAAAGCTCTTGAACTGCCTGAGTTGTATATGAGTGCAAAGGAATGGAATTTATTGAAGTACAATAGAGTTGCTTCTGTGGCTATGAAGAATTACAGGAAGCTCTTTGGCGAACATGATAGTGAGAGGTTTACTGAGTTTTTGCAGGATGTGAAATCTGGGATGGCGAAGATCGCGGCTGGTGCGGTGCTTCCTCATGAGATAATCAGCCAATTGGATGAGGATGATAGTGAGAGCAATGTTGGTGCAGAAGTTGCAGAGCTTCAATGGGCAAGAATGGTAGATGATCTTGCGAAGAAAGGGAAGCTTAAGAACTCATTGGCGGTTTGTGATGTTTCTGGAAGCATGATGGGTACACCTATAGAGGTTTGCGTGGCTCTTGGGTTATTAGTTTCAGAACTAAATGAAGAGCCGTGGAAAGGAAAAGTTATAACCTTTAGCAAAAACCCACAGCTTCATTTAGTCACGGGCTCGAGCTTGAGAGAAAAGACTGAGTTTATCAAGGAAATGGATTGGGGAATGAACACAGATTTCCAGAAGGTGTTTGATCGGATACTAGAGGTTGCAGTCGAGAACAGCTTAACAGATGATCAGATGATCAAGCGTTTGTTTGTGTTCAGCGACATGGAGTTCGATAGTGCAATAGAGTTGGAGGGATATAGCTACGATAGCTCAACAGGGTCAGAGGTAGATAGCGACATGGAGCCCGATAGCGCACCAGGGTTGGAGGTAGATAGCGACATGGAGCCCGATAGCACACCAGGGTTGGAGGTAGATAGCCACATGGAGTTCTATAGCGCAAAAGAGTCGGAGTTAAATAGCGTGGAGTCTGATAGCGCAACAGGGTCAAAGGCAAAGCAACAGTCCAAGGAGAAATGGGAAACAGATTATGAGGTGGTTCAGAGGAAGTATATGGAAAAAGGTTTTAAGAACGTCCCGGAAATAGTATTTTGGAACCTAAGGAACTCAGGGGCTACACCTGTGGTGGGTACACAGAAAGGAGTGGCTTTGGTTAGCGGGTTTTCGAAGAATCTACTAACACTGTTTCTTGAGGAAGGTGGGATAGTGACACCTGAAGATGTCATGTGGTTAGCCATTAAAGGTGAGGAGTACAAGAAGCTTGCTGTCTATGACTGATGAGACAAAACATACAAAACCCTTCATGCTTAATCCGTAACATCTATCAATATTTTTTTTTTGTCAACCAGTTTCTTTGAATTTTTACCTGAAAAACTCAAGTTTTTTTTGTCTGATCTGTAAAATTGTGCGAGGATGGATGAATTTTGTTTAATTAATTCTTGTTCTATGGTCATAAGAAAATGATGTAGAAGTTGTAAGTGGAGACATCACTATTCATGTCCTCCTAACTTTGGAATCTTTTTCTTTTCTCTATAATGGAAA
Source organism: Heliophila coronopifolia (assembly GCA_900406365.1). Lineage (NCBI taxonomy): Eukaryota > Viridiplantae > Streptophyta > Magnoliopsida > Brassicales > Brassicaceae > Heliophila > Heliophila coronopifolia. The sequence goes on along the minus strand of OVAW01000739.1, from coordinate 4,011 downwards.
AAAAGGGCAAAAAGCCAAACTAAATATTCTCTAATCTTTCTCGTTATTCCTGTGCTGTTCTCTCACATCCGATAGTTCCAAAACGAATATGTTCTTGTCGAAAGCCAAGTTGCTTGATACATGATGTGTACAAAGCAGGTTTTATAGAATTACCCTGAATCCTATAACCTTGATACTGTCATGAACTACGCTCTACGGTACCTGTGGAACAATCTTGATTTAGAAGCTTGACATATCGAATTAAACACGAGCCGTTCAAAATCTGCAAGAGAACCTACAGAAAAAGAAAGTGATTCTAGATTAGCTAGCATCTCTGGTTGGTAGTACAATGATGTAGTTGACAGTGGAACAATGTGGGTAAGCTTTTAACACATGGGCGTTTGTTAAAAAGGAAGAAGGAATAAGAATAGATTCTTTAACGCGGTTTTATAAAGCCCTTGCTTCAATTTCACAATCACCTCTCCTTTTCTCAAGCATAAAAGATACACAAAAAGCTCTCAACTTTATATATTTCATTAGCTTTTGATTACTATAAATCTTATAGGCCAATCTTCGTTATTCCCCTCATTGTTTGCTCTGTTTTAGTAATGGATGCTGCTGCTTTAAACTCTGTTATCAATAGGTTGCTTGAAGCTAGAGAGAAACCAGGAAAGATTGTTCAGTTGTCTGAAACAGAGATCAAACAGCTCTGCTTTGTCTCTAGAGATATCTTCTTAAGACAGCCAAATCTCTTGGAACTTGAGGCTCCTGTCAAAATCTGTGGTACTTCTCTCTCTCTCTTTTCTTCTCTCTATCTCTTCTGTGATATCGTGTTCTTATGGCTAAACAAAAAAACAGGGGACATTCATGGACAATACTCGGACCTCTTGAGAATATTCGAGTATGGAGGATACCCTCCTCGCTCTAACTACTTGTTCCTTGGAGACTACGTCGATCGCGGCAAGCAGAGCATCGAAACGATTTGTCTTTTACTTGCTTACAAGATCAAATTCCCTGAAAACTTCTTCCTTCTTAGAGGAAACCATGAATGTGCTTCAATCAATCGCATCTATGGTTTCTATGATGAGTGTAAGCGTCGTTTTAATGTCAAGATATGGCGAATCTTCACCGATTGTTTCAATTGTCTTCCCGTTGCTGCTCTCATCGATGACAGGATTCTCTGTATGCACGGTGGGATCTCTCCGGAGTTACATAGCTTGAGACAGATTAGGGATACTCGTCGTCCTACTGATATTCCTGACCGTGGTTTACTCTGCGATCTCTTGTGGTCTGATCCTGATAAAGCGATTAGAGGTTGGGGGCATAATGATCGTGGAGTTTCTTACACTTTTGGAGCAGATACAGTTTCAGAGTTTCTCAAAAGACTCGATCTTGACCTGATTTGTAGGGCTCACCAGGTTTGTTTTTTGTTGTTACTTGCGTATGAAGCAACCCATCTGTGTATGTTTTCTTTTGACGAAAGAAACAATTTTCTCTCAGGTTGTTGAAGATGGGTTTGAGTTCTTTGCGAATAAGCAGCTTGTGACGATATTCTCAGCGCCGAATTACTGTGGAGAATTCGACAATGCAGGTGCGATGATGAGTGTAGACGATGATCTAACCTGCTCGTTTCAGATCTTAAAGCCTAATGACAAGAAATTTAAATTCAGTTTCGGAAGTAGAGGTGGTGCTAAAACCAACTTTCCTTATACTAAAGTCAAGGTATAATAAATATCGACCACATATATATTCATTTGTAAATGTTATGTCACATATCTCTAACCAATTAATTGAAATATGTTTAATTTACAGTCTATACTGAGTTCGAAAGGATACAACTGATGCAGAGCATTGATGACTCCTATGAATACAAAGTTTCGCATTTGCAGCTATGTGAGAATGTTGGAAAAAATTAGTTTGGTCGGAAAAAGAGTAAAATGATTTTCGAATTACGGATATTTGGAAGTTTCTGAGTTTTTTATTTTTATCAGTCTGTCTGTTTCTAGTTTTTAATTTAGTTTGTAACTGTTGGTGAATTAAATTTGGTAATAAAACATGTTTTCGGTTTTCCTTTCAGCTAACGTTATTTTTATTTTGAAGTTCCGTCTTCTTGTTTTGATTTTTATCCAAAAAATAAAGGACAATTTTAACTATAGATATTGTAATTAAAATCATTAACAATAGTTAAATTAAATTAATACATTAACAATAAATATTGAAACTTTAGAAAATTAGTAAAAATTATAATGCTTTCATGTTACCTGATTATAAATTAAATTAACAAAAGAAAATAAATTGTAATATTTTTACTTTTTGTTTTCTATCTTATACAAATTATTGTTTTTGAAAAATATATTGCTTGCTTGACAAAAAAAAAAAGAAAAGAAAAACTATTTCTTAAATTGTATGTTAAATATGTTTTACAAAAACCTTATTTGTATTATTTGTAAGTTTTCACATTAACTAATGTAAATAAATCTTATATTTTTATATCTATATAATATGACTAGCTAGTTT
>OVAW01000737.1:0-12303 GCA_900406365.1 Heliophila coronopifolia | reverse complement strand
TTGTAACTTCTATCCACTGTTGTATTTCCGAAGTTTAAGATCTAAAGAAAATTCCTTTGACAAAAAAAAAAAAAAATTGAATCTCCAGTCTGGAGTTCCGAACTTTTAATTTAATAAGAAGTTTGAAAAACATAGCATTAATTTTTTTCAAAACAAATTATCACTCAAATATTTTCTAGGCAACAATTAGGTCCGGACATGGTGAATCATTAGTGTCCTAAACGAATTTTACTCCTCATAGCTCGTACATTACTATTTTTTTGACAATTGATTGAGATGACATAAGACATCCTTTGTTAAACAAAAAAAATTTGTGTTAGGTTAAGGTATCTCTTTGGAAAAAAATATTGTTAAGGTATCTAAATGATGAATTGTAGATATCCGAATATGATTGGCATGTTAAAAATCCAAATCAAATTCAGATTTGCCCATTAAAAGAATATAATTATATTATGATTTTCTTTTTGTTTGGTCAAGGATTTATAGAGTATTATTATATTATGATTAATATTGTATTCTTTAAAAGCGCCAATATCCAAATAAGCGCTCTAATATCCCAAATCGGACCCGGGAAAACTTTAAGTCATCACACGGATCCCTCTTATCTACCGTAGATTAAAACCAATCAACGGTTCTCACATCATCCCAAACTTGACAAGGACTGAGACTAAAAACCGTTAGATGAAACATTAATCGTACGGTCCAAACTAAAACCCCTCTTATATAAACACAAAAGCCGCGTCTGCATATTTCATCACACAACACAACCTAATCAGCTCAACGAAACCCAAATCTCATCAGAAAAAATGTCAGGACGCGGAAAGGGAGGAAAAGGTTTAGGCAAAGGAGGAGCCAAGCGTCACAGGAAGGTTCTAAGAGACAACATCCAAGGAATCACGAAGCCGGCGATTCGGAGGCTAGCTCGTAGAGGTGGAGTCAAGCGTATCAGTGGTTTGATCTACGAAGAGACACGTGGCGTCCTCAAGATCTTTTTGGAGAATGTTATTCGTGACTCAGTTACTTACACTGAGCACGCTAGGAGGAAGACTGTTACCGCCATGGATGTTGTCTATGCTCTGAAGAGACAAGGAAGGACTCTTTACGGGTTTGGAGGTTAAAATCGGAAGTTCTTAGCTTTACGTTTTGTGTTTTCTGGGTTTTTTTGTGCTTAGATGTGTTGTTCTGGAAGTTTCTAATCAAATTACGTTTTAATTATGTTGTTGTTATGTGTAATTACACTTCGTAGTTATTTGTATTTGCAATTTCTTAAAAGATTCAAGGGTAATTTCGTAAAATTTCACTTTATTACACGTGACTCTAAAGACTAAACTAGTGAACGGATAAGATCTTCCTACATCGACGATCTACGGTTGTTAATAGTATGTGGTAGGAAAGGATAAAACTGACTTTGCATTTCGACACATGTTTATAAAACTTCCTGCTTGTAAATATCAACACATTCAAAATCTGAGCCCAATGGGCCTGTAAATAACAATGTAAACCGATCGGAACCTAAGGTCAAATTCTAGATTTTTTATTAACTTTAGGTCCCATGTATTCACATATTTACATAATTTAACTTTTTTACGATAAATGTATATGCATCGGCTCTCTTTGCCATAAGTGAAAATCTGACTTAATTTCATATTAAATAGAATTAAGACAGATATCTAGTTAAGATTCTGAAAATAGTTACGGATTTATTAGCATAAATCTGTTCGAAAAAAGCTACAAAAAACGACATGAAAATAACGTGTCATTAACGTTGCGTAAATTCAGAAAAAGATCAATTTTTCTCTTTTTCTTTTTCTTTTCACACGTTACTTTATCTAAGAAAACTACATGTAACTAACACGTGTTTAATCAAAACGACACGTCATATCTCTATCCAGTCACTAAACGACGCCGTGTGGAGAGCTTTAACAATATCTTCTTTCTCAAAGTGGAAAAGAAAAAAAAAAGCAACTGTTTTTTTTGGTATTCTTGCTTTAGCTTAATTTAAAATTCAGAACCTCATTGATTGATTTTATTGAATAGTGTTGAACGAAGAAAAGCAATCATTTGTCAAATCTGGATTTCGATTTGATGGAGAAAGTTTCATCGCCATCTTCTTCACGGAGGTCTGCTTATCTTGAAGCTCTTACACAAGAGATTAAGAAGAAGCTTACTCGGGTTTGCTTCTTTTTTTCACCATAGATCGTAGTTTTTTACGAATTATGTTTGATTTGTTTTGATCGCTGCTGGATCTTCGTGTATGAAACATGCATAGGAGAATCTCACCTAGAAATTTATCAATGATTGCGATTACGAAATGATTTTCTGAAAATTCAGCTGTATTTCGATGTAAATCTGCGGATTGCGATTTTAGTTTAAGTTCATGTAATCTGAGAATTGATTTCTTCGATTTGGATTTCAGTTTCTTAAATCTGGATTTCTGGATTTGTTCATCTCGAATTCGACTGTATAATGATTATATTCCTTTTCGACAAAAAAAAAATAAATAAAAATGATTATATTCCTTTTATTTGTAGGCTGTTGTCTCTCCAACACAAACACGCAACTTGTTGCAAGACTTATTTGCTGATATAGCTCTCGAAGTCGACGAACGTGCCAAAGGTAGTAACCACTTTTGATTCTCCACATTTTGATGAATTGTTTGATTTCAGTGTCCTATAGACAAGATTTTCACTAATTTACTAGCTGGAATTTGAAGCAGATGTGATCCTTAGCAAGGAAGAGGATGTTATTACTTCTGATGAAGGAGATGCTGATGGCCCTTTGTGTTTTTTCGATGTGCTTGCTGATTACTATGTGAACGTCTCTGAGAGGGGAAAGGATATACTTGATTTGATGGTGCAGCTGTGGAGCCAGTCTTTTGCCTCACACATATTCTCTCTACTGTTCCATAAATGGGTATTGTGTATCTTACACTTACATCTTGGTGTTATTTTTAACCCCTATGTTTTACTCTCTACTCCGTTATTTGTCGACTGAGTTAATAATGTTAATTCTTCTCAGCTGTTTGAGGTTCAGCTTGACAATCAAGAAATACTCCTGCGGTATTCTTCTGCCCTGGTGCAAGGAGCAACAAATGTATTCTGGTAAAATATTTGAACTTTCCATAGAAAACTTGAGTTCATCATTCATTTTGAATCACTTGGTTCAGTCGTGTACTTTTTATCTGTTGTAGTGGCATATTCTTATTGTAACTAGATGTTTTTTTTGTTTTAAAGAAGTGATATTATAGTCTTTCCCTACATTGGATTTGCTTGCCAAGTATTATGAGTGATATGTGATGTTCTATACTCATTTGCATAACAGGATAGACATACAGACAAATACGAGGCGCTTCCAAACTCTCTTTCGGGTAACTTCTTTTTCTAAAGTATATCATATTCTCATCTTTCTTTGTTGGATATTTTACCTTTATAAGAAAATTTCGTGTACTGATCATGACATTGATGATAAAGTAAGACAATGCTTCTCAAAATAAATTCTAATACTGGTCTTCGATCTAGAACTTCTAAATCAGACATGCTATAGATTATAATCTCTTTCTTTGACGTTACCTTGTTTGATGCCTCTGAAATCGGGTTATCTATCAAACACTCATCGAGTCGTCATGCCAATATTCTACTGTAACTAACAGTCTCTATGTTCTCTTAGTATCTTCTTGAGGAAGTTGCTTTCGAGCCAACCAGATTGAAAAAAATTCCCATTCAGGTGAGTGGTTTCTCTCGACTTTAATGACGATTCAACTGATGTCACTCTAGATACTGATTCTTGTATACCTGATTTCAGGCTCAGAGGGAACTGTATCTCTTACTCTCAAGGTTCATCTTCTTTTACAATTCAGGTAGTACACCGTCCTCTGAAAAGTTATTATTGGAACCAAAACGTTTCTTGTTGACCCTTATATATTCTTTTGCAGTGGATAAACTCGATAGGTTCTTAAGGAACTTCCCGGAGTTTCCTAATGCTTTCTTGATTGGAGGACCCGGAGATTTCCTTGTTATCGAACTTACTGATCAGGTATAGCTGCCAAGCATGTGTTACTTTACTCAATTTCTCTCAAGGATGAACCACACACAACAGTAAGTCAATATGTTATTGTGATGCAGCTGCAAAAACTGAAGGTGGAACCGGTGCTACTACATTATCTTTCTCAGATGAAGGTTCTTCAGGGTATTGGTCTCTCTTTTAAGAACATGGCTAGGCTCCTCTACCATGAATTAACTTATTGGATCATGTATACAGGTATGGAGTTGAGAATGACCACTAGCACGAGGTTAAAGGCGTGCTTGTACAGTTTTACCTCTCCCGGAGGTCCAATGTACCCAACAAGAGCTGTTCGTCATGCAGCCTGGGATGCTTTGGATTCCCTCTTTCCCGTGAGTATTTACATGCAAGAAATTCATTATCTAAACTTCTTGTTTCGATTGCTAGATCAGACACATATCATCCAAGAATTAGACAACCTCATACAAAAACCAAAAGTTGCTCATGTTCCATGTCTTAACACTTGCACATAGTATTAGATGGGCTTTATGGTTGTTACATTTTGGTGCTCTTGTTTTTGCAGGTGGGGCGTTACCCGAGGCATCTCATTAGTCTGTTTTTCAGACTGTTATATCCGTGGTACTGGCCATCCTCGTGCTGGAACTTTGTAGTGTCTTGCATTAAGGCGGTACTCTATTCCATCGTAAGACTTATCTTTTCACAGCGAGAGAAGCCAAGGCAGATCTGAAAAAGCTTAACTTTTTTCATGAAAGCTTTGCAGCAGGAAGCCTTGTGTACATAACGTGGTTTTCGTCACAGGAACCTTTAAATCTCATCTGTGTCAATAACTAAGAAAGTACATGAAACATACGTTTTGAGGAAGTTCCAATGGAGTAGCTTTTTTTGTCGTCATTGTTAGTTGTTATTTTCATATAGAGGATGATAATGTATTGTGAGTTTGTGACCATAACCGCCTTTAAGGTGGATTAAAAGACATTTTTGCTTCCTCTGTTTCTAGTGGTTTCAAAAGGTGACTCGAATAAGTTAGGAGTCAAAGATCTTATAACCAAACCTTCTGGTGAAAACCATTTTGTTTCTAGAAGCTCTTTGAATTTTTACTCGACGGTATTAAGATGTGAAGCATTCTAATGAAACAAAGCCACAAAGGCCAAGTGGCAAAGCCCTCTTGACAAACGTTTTAGGCTTCTCTTCTTCATTAACCCCTTGGGGTTTGGTAACAACCCTCAATTTGTCTTCATATCTCCAGATCTGCATTAAGATCTTCACCAGTTATCTTACCTGCAGGGCCCTTGACAGGACATCTATTTTGTCTTCCTCTGCTAACCCAGCATGACACTTTCAATATACTTCACATGATAGAGGAACCATTTAACAGATGATACTCTCTTTTTTTGGGTCAAAGTAACATAGGATACACACTAATCTACTTAGCTTGAATCAAAATATAAGAAACCAGGACGACTTCTGTTTTCACATTTCCTAATCACAAGAAAGTGGACACCAAATACAATTATCCTAAAACAAGACTCAAATCAAGAAAAACACAAAAAATTTATCCAAGCGGCAAGATTTATTAGGAGACTGTCACTGCTCAGTATCTCATTATTAAGAATTCAAGATCTCAGAATCATTCTCTAAAAGGATTCATTTTTAAACAAGCTTAACAAAAATTAAGAACGATAAGATTGAAAAAATGAAAGAACCTATAGATTCCATTGATTCAAAACATAGCAAAACGCAGTACTTACAAACCAGAACTGAAAAACATAGTAGAGAAAATCCATAGTAAACATGATTCAGAAAGTACCAAATTTGATTAACACTAAGACTGGAAAAACAAAACAGAAAGAAACCCTAATTTCATTCAAGTGCTGGTGAATTTCGTAACGGCCTTAGTTCCTTCAGAAACGGCATGCTTAGCCAACTCTCCAGGAAGCACCAACCTCACAGCAGTCTGAATCTCCCTAGAAGTAATCGTAGGCTTCTTGTTGTACCTCGCGAGTTTCGAAGCTTCCTGAGCCAGCTTCTCGAAGATATCGTTGATGAAGCTGTTCATGATCCCCATAGCTTTGCTCGAAATTCCGATATCGGGATGAACCTGCTTAAGAACCTTGAAGATGTAAATCTTGTAAGTCTCGATGTTCTTCTTCTTCATCTTACGCTTCTTGTCAACACCTCCAGCTGTGGCTTCCTTCGGTAGCTTCTTTCCGGCCTTTGGTTTCTTCTCCGCCGGAGCTTTCTCGGCTTTGGATTTCTCCTCTACCGGCTTCTCTGAGGCCGGTTTCTTCTCTGCTGGCTTCTTGTCTGCTTTCGGCGCCATTGATTTGGTCTGGAGATTTCTAGGGTTTGCGAGAACGGAATCTGAGATTGATTAGGGTAAAGAGCAGATATCTTTAACTGCGTATGAGATATTGGTTTTATATAGATCTGAAGAATTGATATGATTGGATAATTTACATTGACGCGGATCGTTGTATACACCGTTGGATCTGCTTTTAAAATGAAATCTATCGACGGTCTAAAAGGAATATTAAAAAGAAGGGAAGCTTGTACACGTCACGGATCTTGTTGAATTACAGTTATTAGTAGCGGGACCACTGATATTTTCTTTTCGCGCCACCGCCTTTATCGAGATTTTTAGTTAGGCCATGTATTCATTATGAGCCCAATTTCGGCCCATTTATAGAGATCTCTAGATTAGCATTTTCAACTCAGACACATAGTCAAATGGTCATGCAGGCCACCCATCCGCGGTTTTTGAAGTGGTATGCGGGCTAGTCCGTATAAATTTTAAACCATGCTAGCCAGCGGATCAAAATATTGGAAACCATTACCGCACTGTTGAGAATAGCGGTATCTGCAGGTCGGCCTACGGGTTTGTCCATGGGAAGACCTGTGCGGCGGGGCAAAATTTTGGATTTATATAAAGAAAATTTTTTTAATGAAAAAAAACAAATTGGGCACCGGGCAAATTATATGAGCGGTATATTTAAAGAGCTTATACATGCGGGCTAACCTGCTAACCCGCACGCGTCCGTCCATTTAGCATGCATGCTATAAAGTTTTTAGCATGCGATTAATTTGAGTTTAATTTTTCAAAGGCGTGATCGCAGCGCGGTGCGGGCTGGGCCTAGCCTACGGACCGGCCCGCTCATTTGAAACCTCTTATCATACATAGACTTCTTCCCTATCCGACCCTATCGGTTTAATGCTCATACTCATACACACAAATGCGGCTTTTGACGAAAGACTTCTTTGATGAAGCTCCGTCGCATGATTCGGTTCCTAACCAAGTAACATACGGCTGTTTTCTCGGCACTCTAACTTAAGGAGAAGGAGATATGCAGAAAGCTGTGGAGCTTCATAATGCATTATTGAAAGGGCTTTTAGCGAATACTGCTACTTACAATATGTTGATCCGCGGGTTTTGTAGACAAGGGAGAATGGAAGAAGCTTCTGAGCTTCTAACAAGGATGCTAGATAATGGTGTTACTCCTGATTGTATAACCTACACAACATTGATCTATGAGCTTCGTAAGAAGAATGATGTAAAGAAAGCGATCAAGTTATGGAACTCGATGACGACGACGGAAATAGGCATAAGGCCCAATAGAGTAGCGTACAACATCATGAAACAGGGTTGTTGCGTGTCCAGAGAAATGGAGAAGGCGGTTGAGTTGAGGAATGAGATGTTGAGACAAGGCTTGAAACCTAACTCTATAAAACCTGTGCAACAACTGTTTCGATCGACTCTTGTTCGAAACATTCCTTGACATCTCAATCAGTCAAAAAGGAAGCTTAAAGGAATCAATCTTACACAAATCTTAAGCTTTGGTATTTGGTTGAAACAAAGTATGCAAACCAGAGAGATATAATGAAGAGTAGTGTTAGGTTTTTATAACAGTCACAAGAATCTGTAAGAGTAACGAAAACACCATTTTTCGGAATAGTAGAATATAAGCCAAACAAGCTTACTCTAAAAGAGGGTTTCTTTTTAGTTAACGCGGCTTTTGAAAACGTCAAGGTCCATTTCGGTTGGATCAGTTGCTTGAAGCTCGACTTGAATTCCGTCTAGTTCTCTCTTGAACCTGTCTTTAGAGCTTGCATAGATCATCTTGCTTCTCACTCTTGCTGTGTCCGGAGACCTTGGTCAAAAACAACAAGAGAAGTTAGGTGAAGTGAAACAGGCCGGTTTTCGGGTATAGTGTAATTGGTTAACTTACCATGCAATGAAGAAAATCTTGCTCTTTTGGCAATTCTCTGCAGTGACAAAATCAAAATCGAAAATGGCGTATCGGCATTCATCAGCTGGAAGACTTGCTGCAAATTCATCATGGGTTTGACCAGGTTCGCCGACTTTCTCTACCATCACTTGTTTCTGTTGCTCCTCGATCTTGTAGACGATGTAACGGTATGTCCTTTTCGCCTTTAGTTCCAGAAATTTGAGCTTGCAGTCATCATGGACTGCCATTCCTGACGCTGCATTAGCCTGTTACCAGCAAAAACAAAGAACATCAAGACCCAACTCTCTTCAAACTTCAAAACAGACACATACTAGTAGACTATGCATTTTGGATATGTTCTGAAACCTCTAATACAAAATAGCTCAAATGAAGAAACTAAGCAATCTTCAGTGCATTGTAATGGAACTATGAACAGTTATTGGTAAACTTAATATAGAAAGGAAGACAGATTGTACAATCTACACTTGAAATAGCAGATTTACAAGAACTGCTTCCGAAATCAATGCATCTGAAATGAACAATCTACACTTCAAATCTAAACGATCGATAGTCACTGGAAATCGTGATAGATGTGACTCTAAATTCAACTGAAATTGACAGGAAAAAACACGTGGAACATCCAGATTTCTCTTGATTTTGAAATCAGTTGGCTAAACCAAAACAAGCAAGGCTGAAATTGTATAGTTTATAGTCCGATTACTATCATAGATCAGTCTCTCTCCGATCATACAAACTCAAAATCTCAGAGATCTAAACTAACGATCGAGTCCATATCCAGATCTAACCAAAGAACTTCGAGCTAGAACCAAATTTCGAACAACTAAAATGGAATTGAACTCGAATCTAGAAGCTCAGTCCAAAATCAAGCAACGTAAAACATATAAATACAAAAAAAACGGTAAAATCGAACTCACCATAGCTGAATCAAACTACTTCCAGAGACAATAATCGTGGAGACGAAGAAAAAGGAGATTACGGAGTCTTTGTGTTAGTCTTTCGGTGTGCGTCTTTTTTTTTTTCTCCTCAGCTTTATACGGAAGCTAAAGTCCGAAAATATGTATGTATTAAAGCGTTTCGCTTTTTATTTTTACAACTAATTAATTTGTTGTATTTAATGAGTTGACATAAATGATTATATATCCTCAATAATTCAAGATTTATTACATCAATATCATATATCATGTATATATGCCTTCTAATTAATTATATTAAGTATATAATCCACTCCTATTAGATTATTAAATAAACAATTCTTAATTTTTACTTGGTATCTTACTTAAACTCAATTAATATTGATACAATTTACAAGTGGCCTGGTCATTATAACCTTTTGATATAATTTATAACCATTTATTTATGTGGTTACTCAAAATATGACATACGTAAAAATTGTTTCTAAAACAAATTGACTTGTGTGATGTGTCTATATATATATATATACATATTATATCAATACTTTCAAATATTGTAGAAAAATAATCATTTTGTGACTATACATTCAGTAAGAAAAAAAATTGTCAACTTATGCTACATTTGACATTTTGACCACAAGTTTAGTTCGTATTTATTTTTCATATATTTTTAATGAAAATAAATACTATAATAGGCGAAAGAGTCATGTGGCGCTAGTCAATTGTGCGGGACATTTTTAGCCGACTTCCCTACACACTAAACACTTGTGTTGATTCCTTGCCAAAATTAAATATAAATACCCAAACTTATTACCAACTATCAATCAAATATAAACTTATTTTTGCAAATGTTTGAAAACTATACAAACCAAACCGCGTTATTATATAACAACTATGCGGAAAAAAAATATGACAACGAACCACAACTTATATATCAGGCAGGTTAATTAACAATCATTAGTTGTAAGTAACGATTAATAATTGAAATATGATCTCTCTCTTTCTTTTCAACTTCTACGACTTTACCTGTTCTTAATAATATATTAATCGAAAAAGTAGTCTATAACGTAGCAACACAATAGGAGTTTTAGGTTTTTATTATGTGAGTCCCTAAATTCGTGTTAAGGTTTTCCTTAGGTTTTCTCGTACTCTATTTAACAATGGGAATGCTTTCTTTTGTGTCTCCCTGGTTCGGCTATTTTTCCAAATCGTTTTTTTTTTCAAATCGGATTTGACCGCTTTTGATATCATAATCACTACACTAATTTACCATAAAACACACACAAGTGAAAGTGTTGTGTCCGTGATGGAAACTGAATTCTAAGTGTTTGGTTAACAGTGAACGTGTGATATGTTTAGGTGAACGAGCCATTTGTGACATTGTGTTTCTTTAAGGCCACGACAATTTACTAAATGCCTTCGTGACCTTTTAGGTACACGTTAGCACATTTGTTGGCTTAGAGTCGTAAAAGCCCGTCAAATTATTAGTATATTTGTCATGAGAGTTTTATATTCCACAAAGTTACATTTTAGAACTAGAAATAATCCAAAAGTCTCTTCTTGTTTTTTTTTTTTTTTTGTTGATGTAAAGAAGGTATATTTGCTAACAAAAATAATTTTTTGCTTCTCAAATTTTCGTTTTAGATTCGTCACTAGTCTCGTTACTTTTATTCTACTAGATAACAATTATATGATTTATACACATAGCTGGTAACAATTTGAGAGAATCTGAAGAATGCACATGGCTATTTTACATTTGAATGTCCTAACTGTAAGTGTCAGTTAGTTAGAAACTTGATAGATCTTTTTCATATGAACTTTGTGATTATGTTTCTGATTGATCTTAAAGAATCTTATTAATTTTTTTTAATGTAATAATATATTCAACAAAAAAAATTAGTTACAAAGTTTAAGAATTTAAGAATTTCAATAATGAAACAATGGTGTAAAACAAAACATAGAGCATATAATAAGACAAACGCATGGGAGTTAAAAAACAGAGCATTCTAACGGTTTGTTAGCCAAATTTCCATTAGAGCTCGCAATTAAATATAAATAGCCAAATTTATTACCAACTGTCAATCAAATATAAACTAATTAGCAAATGTTTGAAAACTATAGAAACCAAACCGCGTTATTATATGACGACTATGCAAAAAAAAAACCAATTTACGTCGACAAAAAAGCAGTTAACTTTAATGAATCTACGACGAATAAAATTTTAGGGAAGATAAAAAAAATTATACATTAAAATTTGAAGGACAGAAAGAATTATTTCATCGTGTTCTATTCAAAATTGGGTTTGCTTCAATTTGTCTCTCCCTAGTTCGGCTATCTTTGCCCAATTTACAAATTAATATTTTTCATATGTGATTTTCATCACAATGATCGATTTAAACGATATTATTAATTGTTGGTAAAATATTTTCCAAAATAATCCTTCTTGTAATCAAGATGATAATTATATAAAAATTATGGACATTCAATTTAAAATCAATTGATGATAAGTAAAGAAATCTATCTACTATTTATACCACTCTCTTCCAAATTTGATCTCGCATATTTGCGGATGTCACTCTCTCTCGAGGATCACTCCATTTTGATTTCTTGATGATCTATATGATCACTCCCATTTGGAAGATTTTTCCATTTGATCTCTTTCCCTCCGAAAGATCTCTTCACTCACTTTTTTGGAGGATAAATACAAATGACATCAATGTAATCTACTATACTAGTTGTATGATGACTTTTCGCATACTCCCCTAGTAATTGTAGTCTTCATCTTGTTTTCCAAATCTCGATTTGACCTCTTTGATATCATCACCCATAGGCGGAGGGAGTAAGGCGACAACTATTACACGGGCCCATCCTATTTTTTAAAAAATATTTAAATAAGATATGTCACTACTTTTTAATGATAATTTAAAAAATGCCCCATACAAAAATTTTTTTATCTAAAATATTATTTGTTTTACAAACTATTATACATCTTTTTAATTTGTTTTTCAGTTTTATAGAGATTTTTTTTATATTATTTTCCATATAAAAATCACTTCTAGATCCGCCACCCGTACATGTCAACAGGGGCGGACCCACCGTTATAAGGGGTGGGGCCGGTGCCACATACA